>VXAV01003024.1:53301-78905 GCA_013399715.1 Alectura lathami | reverse complement strand
GGGGGGGGGCTGGGGAGGGTGGGAGCATGGCGAGGTGTGAGCAAATGGGGTCTGCACGTGCTGCTGGGTTTGGCAAAGTCACATGCGGGGTGGTTGCTGTGATAGGAAGGGGGTGGATGCCCTGCAGGTCTCTGCTGGCTTAGGGTCCCCATTCCCAGTCTGTCACCTCAGCTGGCTTTTGCCAAGGGCACAGGAACACCTGGCGCAGGCTTTTTCCGCCTGTTCCTAGAGAGAGTGCAGGTGGAAGAATAGGAGTAAAGGCAGACCTGGGGCTGATGTCTGCACTGACTGCTGATCATCTGTCCCTGTTAGTTATTTAAATGGAGGGCAGCAGCCTCTGGGGCTTTCTGGCTGTCGCTTTGCATATGGCAGAATTCACCCAAGTTCTTTAAAAAAAAAAAAAAAAATGTAGTTTTGAGTGACCCTCATCTGGCCCTGCTTTAAAATGCAAGAATATGCATCCCAGTGCACAACCTGGCTGCTGCTCACTCTGCGGGGAGGAGCCTGCACAGTCTGAAATAGCTCCTGTCGGGTCAGACGGGCAGCAGTCAGCGCACTGATCTGGGGCCGAGCCGGGACGTGGGTCTGCAGGTGCGAAGGCACTGCTCTGCCATTGCTTCGTGGTGAGCTGCTGCTTGCCCTGGAGTTGTGCAGTTAATCTGGTGGGTCCTGGAGGCTGAATGCTGGTTTTGGCTTTGGGGAAGGCCCTCCAAGGGATAGCTCTCCCTGCGCTTGGCCCCACAAGCACTGTGGTGCGTTGGCAGTGTAAGCGAGGAGGGCACTCGTGTGCCCAGGGGGTTTAGGAGTCAAGGTGGTGTTAAGGTCAGGGATTTCTACTCCTGCAAGAAATCCCAGCCCTGTGCTCCCAGAGCTATCCTTCAGGCTTGTTCTGTCAGCCCCCAGCCCGATGCTGCTCGGACTCTGTGTTGTCTCGTACCTGGACAGGGTGCTCACAGATCACAACGGGGCTGGGGTGGGGATGCCCACCTGGCACCTGGTGCTGTGGGAATCTCGGCGGGATCGTTCCTGGCCGGGCTGGGCTGACGTCAGCCCCATTCATCACCATTAGCCTCCAGATGAGCCTTGTCAGCAGCCACAGCGAGGAGGCGGCTGCCTCCTCCGGGCTGGCAGTCCCTGCAATTTCCTTCTTAAGGCTGCTTAATTGTTGTTCCTTCTCGGGAGCCCAGCTCAGCCCCCGTGCTTAACACCTTCCCAGTGGCAGCACGAGCCCAGCTCCTCATGCCAGCAAATCCCATGGTTAGTGGTAGGTACAGTTGTGGCAGCTCGTGCCTTTATCTCAGACACCAGCCCACCTGGGCTTCCTCTCACCTAGCAAGAGTTTTGGCCTTGTTTAAGCGGTGCTTTGTTCAATAAGTGCCTGTTTCTACTCCCAACATGCTCTAGGTCTTTTTCTAAGCCTATTTCATGCTGACATTTATAGCTGCAATTGTGCTGGAAGGCTGAAAATCACACAGTGTTTGTCCCTCTTCCCCCATACTTTGCCTCCTGGTTTCCCTTTTCCCAGGGCTGGGCTGTGGATGGAGCACAGAAGCACCAAGCAATTCCCCAAATGCCTTGTTTAGGCTCTAAAATGCCAACTCCTACCCATGCTCAGGTGGGGAGGGTGGAGAGCACTGAGGGCTGCAGAGCTCTGTAACCAAGATACACTGACCTCGGTGAATCACACAAGTGTTGTGAACATCGGGAAGCGAAGTCAAAAGCATGAAATGGATGATATTCAGGCAGAGAACACATTGCATGCCATTCCCAGATCAAAGTTTAGTGCTGTCAGAAATCAGCCCTTAACTTGCATGACTTCTGAGCCTGGGGAGAGCGGAAGAGGGAGGTTGACAGAGAAGAGCTGCAAGCAGCCAGGTCTGTGCTGCAGGGAGCGGCTGGCAGAGGCAGACGGGGGTGTGCACGGGTTCCAGCAGCCTGCAAGCGACCAGAGCTCTGCTGCTGGCTCCTGGAAGGACAGAAGTTGAGCAGGCAGGGGATGAGCAAAAGCAAATGGGCTCTGATGGCCTTCACGCCGCTCTGGCAGGGCTGTGGGTGCAGCTTGTGAAAGCCCATGCCCATGAAGAGTTCTCCAGGTGCTGCAGGCCGATCCTTTGGCACCCAGAGACCTGTACCAGGCTGTTCCCTTTCCATGCATTTCTCTTCCCTCTCCGTGCACTTGATGTTCTCCTGGAGCTAGGGGAGAGGTGCCTTGCATGGCTGCGTGCTGAGAGCCCCATGGGGGCACAGGGCACCCACAGCTCCTGCGGGCCCATGACCAGGGGTTTTTCCTTGAAACGACTTGGATGCAGCATACTTGACATCTGTTAGCCTATGGATTTGCTGGTAGATTTGCATTCAGTTTGGAGAACTGGGAGAAGAAATTCATTGTCAGAATAAGCTGCATCTTCGCGAGGGGCTTTACTGGCAGAGCTCTCTCCAGAACTATGGTACCTGCAAACATTTCTAAGCATAGACAAGGGAGTTTTAGGAAGCTTTAGGCTTTCTCTGCTGATAAAATTCCTTACGTGCCATGTTCCAAAGACGACTTGATCCCATCTTTGTAATCTGCTGCTGTTTACATGGGGCTGAACTGCTCACACATAATGCTGTGATTACCTGGTGCCTTTTAAAAACCCTGTGGGTAAATGTCTGGCTAGGCAGAAATTCTCCCCAGCTCGTAATTCATTCCAGCCCAAACCTTGCAGGAATCTGTAATAGCTGCTTGGAAACAATTGCAGAAATCCGGCACTGGGCTTGTCCAATAAAGCCATCCTGCACAGACTGAAATATCACCTTCTCTGTGACCTGAGCACCTTACTTGCTAGTGGGCAGGCTTGCCAATCACCTCGCCTTCCTTTCCCCTTTCCTTTTTCCTGTGGGCTCCAGCAGGGCTGCATTTCTCCAGTTCTGCCTTTTATTGGCCTTTTCTCCCCATCTGCCTTTAAGTGTGCTGGGCACTGCGGGAGGGAAAGACACGGGTCAGCTCTCTAGCCAGGGGCACTCAGCCCTGTTTTTTTAAGGAAAAGGGAGCAAGAGCAGGGTTGAGATCATGGCAAGAGCAGCGCTCCTGCAAATTTGCCTTTGTGTGGTGTGTTTCCAAGTAGGGCAGGAAGCCAGGGAGATAAACTGCATGTTTTATCGGGTCGTCAGGCCTGATGGTGCTTTGGCTTCTGCACAGACCTTATGAAACTCTGGGACAACAAGTGCAAATAGCTCTCCTTTTCCCTCTCTCCTTCTCTTTTTCCGCATGCATAATTCTCATCCTGCAAAGCAGGCAAACAAATGTATAAGAGAACGGAGGAGGCTTCATTTTTACGGAAAGCAATTACAGACATTAAAAGAGCTATAGTAATAAAAATAACATTTAAAATTCAAATTCCTTATCTATATTACAAGGGTATTAACATTGCAAGAAAGTATTTTATTTTTCTTTTTGCCCCAATTTTATTTGTTTTGCAAGTCAATCTGGAAATTTTTATGCCAGTCCTCTGAATTTTTTGGAGTCTGATCTGCAAGTTTGAACATCTTAAGGTTGGCAGGCTTGTAAACCTCACAGTTCAGGGAACATGGGCAATGCTGCTGCTTTGTTGTGATTTCCTGCCTATGGTGGCAGTCTTGTCTGGAAGGAGGCAGCCGTGTCAAACGGGCTGTGGAAGGGTGAGGCTCCAGCCTACAACAACAGAGATCATGCAAAGAATGGTCCGGAGCACGAGGTGGGTTCCGCTTTAGGGTGTCTCAGCAGGGCTTGTGTGGAAGCCATGTGGGGTGAGCGTGGGGTGAACTGCTGCTGCTTTCCCCCAAGGCCAATCTCGCCTCATCTCATTGTTCCCTGCCCTTCCCCAGGCTCGGGGTCCTCACCTCTGCTTTCCTCTCTCTGCAGAAAGCTGATTTGGCAGTGGCGGGGCTGACGATTACAGCAGAGCGGGAGAAGGTGATTGATTTCTCTAAGCCATTCATGACTTTGGGAATTAGCATCCTCTACCGAGTTCATATGGTAAGAGACTTATTTTATAACCATTTATGTCCCTCCATTATTTTCATGCAAACGTGCCTAGTTATAGAAGAAAAGTGAATGACTCATAAAAATATTTAGCTTTCCTATTTAAACACAAATGTGCTGGACCTTGATTTCCTTTCCTCTGCCTGCCCTGCATCAGCTCGATGTGTTCAGTTCCTGCTGCCCAAGCCCTCAGCCCCACTGGCTCCGATCCTGGGCACTGAACCGGGCAGTGCAGGCTGCTGCTGCCTTGCAGGATGCTCCTGCATTGGCTGGGGGAGCAGGGGTCAGCAGGATGTCCTACAATTCCCAATCTGTGGTTTGGAAACGTGTTCTGTACGGTGCTGAATGTGAGGAGAATTACAGTCCTGGTTTCCTGTCAGCTCAACAATAGCAGCCAAAAGGATAAAACAATTAGAGCTGCCTCTCCCAACCCCCTCTCTCATTCGCAACGCAGTTAAAGATGCAGTGTTCAGTACGAATATAAACAAACTTGCGCATGCATCTCTCTGTGCTGAGTTGCTCCTGCCAAGAACAAACAAGTAATTAAAATCTAGTTTAAATTCCTTTTCTTCTGGTACGTGCAGGAACTAGGATTGGTAGTTAACTGATCAGGAATGACCAGACCTTTAGCACCAGCTGCACGTCTCTTCCCACCCACCCACCCCATGCATCCAGAGTCGTTTTTGCCAGCGTCACGTGGCTGGAGTTATAGTCGAGTTTCTTGCTTTCTCACACACATTTCAAGGTTTGGGGATTGCATACCGGGCATGCTCTGCCTCCGGTCCACCCCACAACCCGAGCGAGTCCCTTGCAAGGCCTTGTTCCACGGACTGCGTGAGGCTGGCCTCGCTCCCTCAGAGGACGCGCAGCAGCGTCGGTGCAGGGCTCACATGCAATGTGCTCCGTAAGTGCGAGGCAGGCACGGCTGCCTCTGCGAGCTCAATGCAAATGCGTCTGACACATCCACTTAGAGTGCAAGTTCTTCAGGGCAGGGACCATCTGCTCCTCGCACCGGCACAGGAGCGAGAGCCGTGTCCCAGCCCACCCTCCAGGCGCTTCCCAAACCGAGCAGGATCCATCATTATGGTCTCAGGAAGCATTTGGCTCACACTCCCCTGCTGTCAGTCAGAGCTGTGTGGTGAGGGATGAAGCTGGGATGTGGGGTGGCCCCGGCAGGGCTGCAGAGGGGGTGCAGGCATCTCCTTGGCTTCTCCTGCTGAGCTGGAGCTGGGCAGCAATTAACTCATTGAACTGGTAAATATTGGGTTAGCAAGGAAAGGCAAGGGAGCTCATCGCTCTGTCTTTCCCTTGTGGATGGGGTTTGCAGAGCAGCTGGAGGCAGCCCCCTCCCTTCCCTTCCCTTCCCCACCCCACAAACATCCCAGCCCTGTCAGAAATTGCAGCTGACGTACGTTCATCACGGCACAGATCAGACGTAGCCTAATAAACAGCCACGAATCCTCCTCTTGCTGAGGAATAGCCTCCGTGCCCAAGTCTCCTCCCAGCATGACGACATTTTATTTGAATTTCCATATAACTCCAGTTGCAATTGCTTTCTCCCCCTCTTTCTCCTCCCCACCCACCCAACCCAGCCACCACACTGCATCTCTATCACACGTAACCGAATATGGCAGCTTTAAATGGAGCTGTCATTTTTCTCAATTTCACTTGTTGTGATATAATCAAGTATGGATTTCTGACGCGGGGACTCTAATAGGCTTTCTGACTTGCAGGATGCGAGGAGAAAAGGCTTTTGTTGTTTATTACATCCCCATTCTGGCCTGCTGCAGGCCCTGCGGCAGGCAGGAGATAGACAGCAGGTCCTGAGCTGTCCCATTCCTTGGGGAAAGGGCTTGAGGGCAGGTGCCCAGTGCTTTTTTTCTGCACAGAGGTCGGTTGGAAGTCAGGTTTATTTGTTGCATACACTTGGTTTTGCTCGCACCTGCCTCTGCAGAAGGAATCGAGGGACTAGCTGGCACATGGTCCTTGTTCATCAGCCCTGAGACTCCTTACTGTGCTCTCCCTTGAGATGAGGAAGCGTAGGTTTGGTGAGCAGGCTGGGATAACTGAGTTCAGGACAGGTGAACTGAGGCTTGAAGAGGTTCTGCCTGAGGGCTGCAGAGACTTGAGCTGGGAGGACCGACCACACGGCCAGTTCCTGTGTTCTGCAGGGCAGGCAGTGAGCTGTGAGGCTCCCATGGACCTGTCCTGCACGGTCAGACTTTGTGGTCACCCATATCCATCCCTCCAGAAACCTGCCCCTGCCTGACTGAGAATGGGGGCTTCCAGGAACCATGGAAATGTGGCTTAGGTTGGAAAGGACCTTCAATATCATCTAGCTCCAGGAACCACTGAATGAATCTCTCTCGTCTCCATTTGAGGATTTGCAGGAGGTCTTCATCAATTATTGGACACTTTGAACATTTCTATTCCAGGAAAAATAGCTCTTCCAATTAACAAAGCTGTATTGGGACCTGCTAAAAATATCTGACAGACTCCAGATATTGTCAGTCCCGTCTTCAAAACAGACAGATAAGAGAGAGTTTGTGCCCTCTGTGGGAACAGAATATCTTTATTCTTATCCACAACTGTGAATGAAAAGAATATGTAGCGGCAGCCTGAAAATGACTGTAGCTGAAAAGAACCAGAGCTACTACTACTGTAAAGTCATGGGCGAGAGTCACTGCCAAGCTGGAAACTTCAAGCTTCCAACACAATTTCCTTAATGAGCATAATTTATTGACAAACTGCCCCAGAAACACAGAGAAGACATCGAGGCCCTAATTACAGAAGGGAACTTTGCTACAGGAGCTACAGGAGCATCTCACAAGGGATCCTCAGCTAAGACACTGCCAGTGCTTGGGAATCCCCTGCCAGCTGCGGGAAGCCAGGAAGGAAAAGCTGCCTGGAACCCTCTGCTGCTGGGGAAGCTCCCATTTGCTTGGCTGTGGGCAGGAGGTGTTCACACTTTGCCCTTTCCCTTGCTCCATCTCATTTTGGAGCATGGAAACACCTGCAGAAGGAGAGGCAGCTGAACCAGGTTTGCTCCAGATGATAAAGGGAACCAGGCTCCTGCAGGGCATCCAGGAAAGCCAGTGGTCACATCCAGGAGTCCGTAATCCTCTGCCTGGGATCAACGCGGTGCAGGCTGGAGCACCTGGGAAGCAGGGTCCTGAGATGGTCTTACCTCCTGGCAATGGCAAGAGCTGCTGCAGCAAAGGGACAGTGCACTATGGAAAAGGGACCTTAAAGGGAGCCTTGGAGTTAAAGCCAGCAGATCTGAGCCTTTTCTTGGGACATGGTTTTAAACTGACTTGAAAATGGGCACAAGAAGGTCTGAACCACTGATTCCTAGCTTATCTGTTTGTTAAAAGCTAGAATCTCTAAAAATGCTAATGTAGATCCCAACCTCAAAGTCCTCTCTCCCTTAAGGACACAAGGATGGGATGTTATGGTTTAGTTCTCTCTGCTTCATGAAGGGCAGACTTTGCTGTAGAAGGTTTCTGAGATATTACGGTCCCAGCTGGTGACTGGAGTTGAGAGTATCACAGTATCCTAGATATTTATATTCGAGGAAGGTCTTTGTGTAACAACTATTGCCTTTTCTAGTAACATTTCAGTCTTCAGAAGAACTGAGGAGACCTTGTGAAATTCAGTTTTTGCATAAGAGTAGGAATATTTCGGTAGTAAAACAGTGTTTTTATGGAAACAGAATTTAAAATGCTCCTCTTGGCTCTGGGGAAGGGAGAGATGGAAAATCAGCTCAGCTTTGTTTCCTGCAGACTTCTGTGAAAACAGAAAATCATTCACTGCTTTGGGATAAGTGCAGCTCTGAAACACTCTGGTCTTGCATGGCACTGGGTCTGCTATGGCAATTGAAGTTCGGTGTTATTTATTACCAGCTACTGTCAGTTTATGAGGTGTCATGAGCAGAGTTAAGGCATTGGACTAAGAAAAATGAGGGTTCTGTGTATCACAGACAATCCCAGCAGCAAGTTTTGTGTAAGGCGAGCAGCAAGCAGCACATTCTGGGACACCCCTGCTCAGGTGAGCAAATGGTGACATACATTTTCTGCGCCCAACAGAGCAAGGTTCCAGTCAGAAATGCACAGGGAGCCCAGCCAAGGTGTGCTACGGGGCTGTCTGCACTCGGCCTCGATGGTAAAACCTTTGCAGGAGCTCTGCCTCTTGGTTACGTGTGCTGGGGGAAACCCTAGAGCCTGAGGGTTTGCTGTGCAGGGACTGACTGCTCACACCTGCACAGCCTTAACGCAACCCTTCAGCCCTGCGTTGGGAGTTGTTTTTGCTGCGAGTCTTTTGGAGGAGGCAGTAAGAGAAGAAGATGCTTAAGCTTGATGAATATTGCCTATCTGCTTGCAAGCATTTGGGGTGGGAGAGGAGCATCAGAAGCGCACTCTGCTTAAACAAAGCGTGTTCTGCCCCATAGAAATATTAAAAACTGGGCAGATAGTAATTTTTTTGTTTACTTCTGTGGCTTTTGCTCTCTTTTTGCCTCTCCCCTTCTCCCCCAAGTGGCCTTGAGATTGCTTGGAGATGAACTAGCAGCTGCTTTTTCCCCCGTTGGAGGAGGCTGTGCCGCAGAGGAGCTGCGTGCGCAGAGCTGTGGTGGCAGAAGTGCTCCCAGCAGAACAGGAGGTGTTCAGCGTGAGAGAAACTTCTGGAAATTAATCCTCCCCTTGTACAAAGGTTGCTAAACTTGACAAGATCTCAGTGGCAGTAGTGTCCTTGTGAAACTTTAATGTACTTTGAGAACTGATCAGCCCAACTTTCCTAGCGGTGAAGGTGTCACTTCTCAAGGAAAGGTGGCATTGCTGAGGTAGAAGCAGGAAATTCTGACGCATCCTGAAGATAAAAATAACGTGTTCCCTGAGATAAAAGTAATAATTTTAGGGAGTTTTGTAGAGAAGGAACGTCTCAAGGCTGAAGGAAGCAAGCCAGAAATATTGCAAGCTTTTTTTTTTTTTTTCTTTTGCATTAAAATGTGTTCTCCCCACTCTGCTTCACGCAGGTGACCCCACCCACCGCTGTGCTCAGGCATGCTGTCACACATGGAGCCCCTCTGCGCCCAGCAAGCCTGCCTGGCTCACCAAGGGCTCCAGATGTGGGCTCCTCCCTTTGCAGGTCCATCCTACAGCACTGCGTGTCCCAGCAAAGTGCTGTGGTTGCCATAATTTTCCACCAATTCACCTGTTTGTTTGCCTGGAGGAACAAAAGCGGTTGCAGTGGGGAGAGGAATGGTCCCAGGAACAGATTCCAGCAGGGAGCTGCTCACTTGTGGTGCTGCCTCACCAGTTCCCCTGGTGCAAATCCCCATTTGCTTTATTTCCCTTCTGCTGCTCCCGGCCATTGTCAGCAGCAGGGCAGGTGCATCTCTTCGTGTCCTTTTTGGAATGAATCACTCAACTTGTAGCAAAAACAGGTCAAACTCTGTTCTCTTTGCCTTCCAGGGCCGCAAGCCTGGCTACTTCTCCTTCCTGGACCCCTTTTCCCCTGGCGTCTGGCTCTTCATGCTGCTCGCCTACCTGGCCGTCAGCTGCGTCCTCTTCTTGGTGGCTCGGTAACGTGGCTGCCATCGCCTTTCCTTTCCTCGCGGTGCCATCTAGCGTCACGCTCCCAGCCCCGTGGTGAGGGGCTGCACACGGGGACGTCCCCCACTCCGCCAGCTCGGGGGTCACGGCCCTGCTGTCTTCTCTCAGCTGGGAACAGGGCTTTGCTGGGCACACTCGGTGATGGATGGCCGTGGACATGGCTGTGACGGGGAGGGCAGTGCCGAAAGCTGTCTGGGAAGGGCAGGAGGAGGTTTGGGATGAGGTGCAAATGAGGCTGATCCCTGGAGGTGCACAATCTGCGACAGAGAAAGCAGCCCAGTGCCCTGCCCATGTAGGGCAGACACCAACACAAATGCATTCAGAGATTTTGATGCAAGCTCCAGTTCTGGTGTTGGTCGTTTAAAATGCAGTGTATTCAGAAAGTGGAAGTTCATTAATATCCTTCAAGAGCCTCCCAGCTGACATGCAGAGCCTCGTCTGACAGCTCTCGGTTGACTCCCCATGACTAATTTAAATCAGCTTTAAGAAATGTCACCGAGCGCTTTTCTGCGGCACGTCTCCCATCGAGGCCTGGGGTCTGTGCTCTGGGGCTGTCTTCCCTGACCTCGTGGCAAACTGCTGGCGTTTGGTGCCACAGATGGGCCTACTCACACACAGCTTAGCTGTGTCCTGGAAATGCGTGCCAAAGGTGTGCTCAGGGCCTGAACGCTGCTTCGGGAGGTGGCTAATGCCCAATCCTCATTACAAAAATGGAGCTGTGCTGTCGCTTGGTCCCTTAGCATGGCTAAAGTTGTCATGCTGACAGGGCTTTAATGCTTTCTGTGAATCCCATTACAGCCTCAGCTGCATAGTCCTGAAGAAAGCACTGAATAATGGAGCAGGGCACTCTCTGCAGGCTGAGATCTGGTGCCCCTCCAGCCCCTCGCCGCGTGTTTTAAACATCGTCCTCCAGCAAGATGCCTCCATGTGAGGTGGGAGATGCAGAAACAAAAGCTAACGCCTCATTTTGGCGAAACGCTACATCTGAGCCCTGCAGCTGTATTTGCAGTAGCCCCAAAATAACCCTCCCTGGCACCAGCTTTGTTAACCATTAACAGTATGATGAACTGCAGCGTAGGATTTAGAAGACTTTCTTAGCAACCAGAGAACTGAGGAGTGAAAACAGCCAAAAAGAGAGCCAGGCTGCCATCTCTTAGTGACACGCTGTCGTTTATTTGAGATTCCTGCCCCTGTCCCATCCCTGTGAGCACCGAAAGCTTGGGATGCTTTGAAACAACCAGCACTTGGCTTCAGACTAATCCTGTGATTAGACCTTGCTGGGGCCACCAGACCTTGGAGCAACCATTCTTTCCTGATGATGTTGTGCAGTCAGATCTTATGTGTTTCATTTTGGAGCTTGCCATGGATGCTCGTTGTCTGGCAGGGGACACAGTAGGAGATGTTCGATTTCAATTGCACAAGAAGATCACGCACTTCTGGAATTACTGTTGCTGTTTGTGGTGCAAATTTGCACACAGGGCTCCAGCCTCCCTACAGCCCGTGCCCAGGTTCTCAGCACAGCCTCTCAAAACATCTGCAAATCTTACAGCAAAGCCTCTGACTTCAGAGTCTCAGAGCAAGCGTTTTACACAGCTCTGAGCCCTAGGCATCAACTGACAGCAAAGAGTTTCCTCCTCAGAAAAATCTGCCTCCAGGAGAGTCAGGGCTTTTCAGCTGTTCTTTTTTTATGGTTTGTTTCTCCAAAATGCCCAATTTCCTAGCAAATCACCTGTGCTCTGTGTTCCTTTGTCATTTCAGCTTAACACCATATGAGTGGTACAGCCCCCACCCCTGCTCTCAAGGCAGGTGCAACCTTCTCATCAACCAGTACTCGCTCGGCAACAGCCTGTGGTTTCCCGTCGGGGGGTTCATGCAGCAAGGCTCCACCATTGCCCCCCAGGCGCTATCCACGCGCTGCGTCAGTGGAGTCTGGTAAGAAGTTGGCCTTCCTCTAAAGGACGGGCTTCTCTGTGAGGCAGGGCATGGGGATGGAGATCAGACTCAGATCGTGGGGATATCTCTGTTCACCACCTTGGCTTCCTTTTCTTCTAGGTGGGCCTTCACCTTGATCATCATCTCCTCCTATACAGCCAACCTGGCAGCCTTCCTCACCGTGCAACGCATGGATGTCCCCATCGAGTCCGTGGATGACCTAGCTGACCAGACCACCATCGAGTACGGCACCATTCACGGTGGCTCCAGCATGACCTTCTTCCAAGTAAACCCCATTCCTTTGCTAGTTGGGGCAGGGGGTGCAGAGGGGCAGCCTTGAATCAGATTTGGATGTCAGCCCAGCCTGCCATACCTGTTCCTGGTGTGTTCGCCCTGGTTTCTGACACAGAAGGGACATTTGGAGAGGGCCCTGGCTGCTTGGTGGCACAGGTCTGGGCTAGTTCCACTGTGGGTGATGGTGGGGTAAATGGTGGAGGGGGCACAACAGAGGGCAGGGAAGGAAGGAGTCTGTAAGGCAGCAGCCAGCAAGCTTTTGGGGTGCTGGAGGACGAGGGTCGGAACATCTGTGCTGGGCCCCAGAGGAGCAGACCTTCCTGCTCAGGCTCAGAAAGTGACTCAACATACGGAGTTTGCTGCCACGCAGGTAGGGAAATAGTGCAGATCCATGTTGTCACAGTGATGACACAACATGGTCTTCAACAGGCTCAGCCTTTGCAGACAGATTTCAGTGGGTCCCTAGGCATGATTGATCTTAGCTGCTCCATGAGAGTCTCTCAGGTTGGGTAAGCAAAGAAGCATTTGCGGTCCCCTCATAGCTAGCTTACGTAAGTGTGCTGGTGCAAACCAGAGTTTGTATGCGGTCAGTGGCACTGAGAGCAAACAAGTCAAGTATGTGCAAACCTAATACGTGCTGTTTAGCCCAGTTTCATTTCTGCCTTCCCTGCTATATTCAGAAGGGAAACAAATGAGTGAAGCTTTTCTGCAGTGCTCTGACTGCACACACAACTGCTTGAGGATTATTTGTTTATTGCTTGTTGAAATACCAAGAGGAGAGAAGGCTTTTCTCACTTTTCTTTTCCTCTGAGTCTGAACTGAACCAGGAAGCCTGAGAAACCTCTCAAGTGAGCCAGAGCTTTTCAGCTCAACTTTCCACCCTTCAGAGGCTTGGCAAAAAAGCTGCTTTTAAGCAGATAATCGCATCTAAAATGAGCTGAAGAGCCCAAGTGAATAAGGTGGCTGTGTATGAGGCACTCGTGCCTTTTCAGGAAGACTTTCAAGGTTAAAAACCTGACTATGGCTCTGCACTGCTTGGTGCATGCTGGTGTCAGAAAATAAATCAGCGCAAGGTATTCTTGTACCATTTACAACACCTTGTGGTGGGATGGTGAGTCAGGTGCTGTGGTGGGATGAGTGGGCATGGCTGAGGCTGTCCTCACCCCGCAGCTCTTGGCTGCGTGAGATATCCATTGCAGGAACACCTTGCGTTGCAACCTGTCCTGGCAGCAGTTTCCCCGGCTGCTCACGCACAGGGTTGAGGTATAGAAGTGCAGTGAATTGTGAGCAAACACATCCTGCTCGCCTGTACCTTGCACGAGTGACTGCACAGAGGACGAAGCTGAGCATGCAAGGGCAGCAGCAGGTTCCTGAGACCCTCCAGCACAGCGTGCGGGCCACCGAGCATGCACCTCTCTTGACCAAACCAAGGCAGGCCTGACCACCTGCACATTCTGAGGATCTGGGGCTTCTTGCGGTCTAGTTCACTGCAGTTGGTGAAGAGACTCCAATTCTCTTAAGTTGGTACAAAATGCAGATTTAGGGAGCAACAACTCCAGAGAGCTTTGACTCTGCCGCTAGACCTTCCTGCTCCTCTCAGGCTGATTATGATTGGCTCTGGTAGACTGCTGAGCACAAGGGTATAAGGAGCATATTTAGTGCCTTAAATAAGCAATGCACGAGCTATTTTCCTCTGACTTTTTTGGGTGTTTTTGATACGCTGTTACAGAAATTATGTGTTTTTCTAGCATTGAATTTCTGCAAAGAGATTTGCTGGAACCTATTGGAATTGGAAGTATGCATTTCATGCCCAGCCTTGCCAACAAAGTCTTAAATCCACCAAGACATTTGGGCCTCTAGATCTCACTGGAATAACTGGAGGTTAGGCATCCTAATCCCTTTGTGAATTAGGCCCTAAACCTGTTTCAACTCCTTTCTGCATCGTGGCCTTTTTACAGGAGGGTCTCACTTGGGGTATATGCCACCACGAGGTGCCCCTACCTCATCCGCACTCACCTCCTTTCTCGGCAGAACTCCCGCTATCAGACGTACCAGCGGATGTGGAACTACATGTACTCCAAGCAGCCGAGCGTCTTCGTGAAGAGCACGGAGGAAGGGATCGCGCGCGTGCTGAACTCCAATTACGCCTTCCTGCTGGAGTCCACCATGAACGAGTATTATCGTCAGCGCAATTGCAACCTCACGCAGGTCGGGGGCCTTCTGGACACCAAGGGCTACGGGATTGGCATGCCCGTCGGTAGGCAGTGAAGACAAATTCTAGTCCTTCTCAGCTGTCAGCAGAGGACCGGAGCATTTGAAAGGCTGAACCGGCTCTAAAGCTGATGTCACGTTTCACAGCTCTGCCCGGGGTCGTTTGTTAATCTCAGGAGGAAAATCAAATACACTGCGCTTGCCCAAGGTGCACGCTCAGAGCCAGATGTGCGAGATCCTGCTCTGGTGCAGAGCCCCGTGACACGTGACTGCGGCTCCTTAAATAATTCATGTGCAAGATGTTTCAAAATTGCTGCTTATTTTCTGCATATATGCTCTTTGCTGACTGTTTCCCTTTTGAACCAGTGTTTTGAATCGTTTTGTGCTCCTTGTTTCATCTCAGAAGTGCTTTAAAAGTAATGCTGGTACAATTGCTGTAGTATCTTAACAGCTGGTGGTTCTTAAAACTCCAGGACAGAGAATCCAACAATTCAGTAACTATCTCACCTAATAATCAGGTCTCAAGAAATGCAGGGTTTTTGTCTTTCAAATAGAAGAGCTATAAGAGAACACCATCTCCCAGAGCAGCAAAAATAAAAGGATGTAGCGGTTGTTATTCCAAACGATCGACCGATCTTTGGGCCAGGCTCTCAGGCTCTAAGCACCCACACTTAGCAATACAGAATTAAGCCGAATGACGCAGGAACCCTCGTGCAGGCAGTCACTGTGGTTTAGCTGACACGAGTAAGCTTGTAAAGTCACAGTAACCCGATCGTGAGTACAAACGCTTACTTTCATGACTAAATTTGTTCTGACATTGTCTTGTTAAGCAGTGAAATTGTAGCAGATAAGAAGAGCAGAAAGCTGCTCGCTGGGACAATAGTGCAGAGTTACCAGCAGAGCTGTGGTCTTTCCCACGGCCCTTCTGCATCCCTGGGGGCAGAGAGCATGGAGCTGGGCGCAGGGTTGAGCATCCTCTCCTGTGAACATCAGGGCTTGTGTATGGGTTGGAATCTGTGCCATTGCAGCGCACTAGTTTGAAACACGAGTGATAGAGCGAGGTTAACGCTGGAGGCAGAATGAGAGGAGAGGGGCCTCTGTGGTTTGAGGGGCAGTGTGGTACTGCCCATGAAGATGAAGCTCTCCCTTATAGCTTCTTTAAGTGCCATATGTGGGTCTTGGTGTGCAGGTGAAACTACCAACTGCAAATGGCATGGATCTGTGCGCGGCCCAGCAGAGAAACTGTGGGTTTGAGGGCTGAGCTCCCCTCCATGCGCTGGGAGGAGCGTTGGGAGGCCGCAGGCCGCAGCGCGGGGCCGAGCGGGAGCAGGCCGCGGCGGTGCCTAATGCCCACCTCTCGGTGTTGCAGGCTCAGTGTTCCGCGACGAGTTCGACCTGGCCATTCTGCAGCTGCAGGAGAACAACCGGCTGGAAATCCTGAAGCGAAAGTGGTGGGAAGGAGGCAAGTGTCCCAAGGAGGAGGACCACAGAGCCAAAGGTAGGCCGCGCCGCCCTGCCTTGGCCTGCTGTAGGGACGGGGCAGTGGGAGCACCCTCAGCAACGGTGTGAGGCTGAAGGTCCCTCTGCACGTGTGCACTGCTGGGTTTTTCTGCCAGAGAAAAATTACTTTTTCCCCTTCTCCTGACCTGAGATTCCTTCCCTCACAATTCAAGGAGAGAGCCGGCCAGCTCTGCGGTGCCTCATGCTGTGTGTTTTTGCCTGGGGCAAAGATAGCGGGAACAACCAAATGACAAATATTGGAGGCATATGGAGGGTAAATTAGCTTCTAATGAATGTCTGCAGCATTACATGGGGAAATGGATGGCTGAAGGGATCAGACCGAAATCCTGGGTTCCTTCAAGAGAGATGGATCTCCACCACAGGCCCGCTGCTTAATGGCTGCAAGTGAAAGCGCCTTTTGCGCAGCTGAGGGAAGGGGCACAAGGACGTTATTAGTACATCTGTAAACTGAGGAGCAAATTCTTTTGGGTAATGCTATGCAAATTGCCATAAAAGCTACCACATTAGGCTGATGTCCCAGCGTGACAGCACTTGCCAGCTTCCCGCAGTTGCTGCATTTTTTCGTTTTGGCAGTCGCCCTTTCCTTGGCAAGCATTTTCTGGGAGGCCATCAGGTCCCAGCTGAAAGGAGAGTCTCCTGACCTCTCTGAGCACAGAGACGCAGAGCTGAGCTGGCTGCACGGCCGCTCTCTCGTTTCCCTGACATTGCAGAAGATGTTGGGGTGCGTGTGCAGCTTGTGAGTGAGGCTGGGTGAGACCCTGCTGGGACTGAGGGCTGGTGCTCGCTGTGCCAGAGAGCCTGGCTGGTGGTCTGGAGGCAGGAGAAGCTGGGCCAGTTGAAGACATCCAGCCTCAGGACGCGGCTATGAGCTAGTAAAATAGTTGCTTTAGAAGGCAAGCAGGCAGGCTGGAGGCTCTTCCTCCATGGACTGTGCAGAGAGGAGCTCTGAAGCTAGTCTGCATGTTGTTACGAGGTGGGTTTGGAAGGAGGCTCCTAGGCTGGTTCTTCCACTGCCTGGCTCGCTCTGTGACCCTGGACGGACTGTTCTGGTGCTTTGTGCCCTTCTGTCATGTTTCACTCTCTCAGCTGGGGAAAAGAGGAAGGCTGCAGTCGGCTGGTCTAATGCTAATGAGAGTGCTGTCACATACCTGGTGAAAAGTGGAACAGGGAGGGGAAAACGTTTTGGTGGTTTGTTTGCCTTTTTGATAAATGCCTAGCTATAACCTAGGAGAAAGCAGAAAGGTGTTTTGGAGGATTTGGGCAGGTAGCAAGGTAGGAGAGAGGACAAAAACTGTATGTGGAGGAAAGAAATACCTCCCAGGTAAGCTTGGGAATGGGCACCTGAGGCGACACCCAGGTGAAACCATGGAAAGATGAAGAGAGGCTGATGTTGGGTCTGAACAGTGATTATGGGATATGTTTTCTGCCCGCAATTGCTGTCTTAGTGGAAGCGTCTCTCTGCAAAGGGCTGATTTACGGAGTCACTAGATTGCTCTGGAGGCGATGCCAAAAGAATGACGGAGAAGGAGGGAGAAATGTGACCTCTTGAGTTTAGAAAAAAACAGGTCAGCGATTTACAAGGATTTTGGTGAGATTTTATGTCTAAAAGCCACGCAGAGATTAAGTCAATAAATCATTGATTCCTGCACTTTGATTTAATGTTACAGAGGGGAGAGGAAGGTTTTTATAGATGTTCTTATTGAGTAATGGCCTCGTACCATCGTCTCAGTGCAAAGCACTGCATGCTTTTTAGTAATCAGCCCAATCAAGTGCCCTGGCCACTTGAGACCCAAACCCAACAGACGAAGGAGAGCAGAGCCCTTCCTTGGGCAGCAAGTGCTGAGAGGCAGGTGCTGCTCCTCGGCTCCTCTCTGGCTTCAGCACCTCCTTGGCCCCATTCTGCAGGGCACAGGCATCGGTTTTGGGGCCAGGAATCATGGTGGGAAGCAAGGTGACATCCGTGGTGCATGGAAAGCTCAGGGCAGGTTTCTGAAGGGTGGGTGTTCCTTGCAGCTGGGAGGTTTCTGAGGTGCAAGACGGCAGCCCCTAACCAGGTACTCCTGTGCAACAACCCCATGTGGGCCCAGTGTCATGTCCAACAGCGCTGGGTCATGGGCTCATCTGGAACCTCTCCTTGCCACTGCAACAGAAGCAGCTGTCGTCATTTTTCACTAGCACTTTGTAATGCAATCAAAGGAGGTTTTCTTGGTGCCAGTCTCCTTTAAAGCCCTTTCTTGTCTTCCTCGTCTCTGATCCTCTAACAGCATTGCTCATCTGCCTTTGCAAAGTTCAAAGCAACTAGAGCTGGGTGAATAATTTGCAGGTAGTAATGTGCCCGATTGATCTCTCGTTTTTTTTTTCCCCCTGTTTTCGGTTTGTCCACAAATTGCTTTGTACTTCGCTCCAATGTATTTGCTGTTTATCTGCAAAATCATCATTTCTGAGAATGCGTCTTCGATCGTGCAGTTATTGCAAGTCATTTGGTTTGCCATCTGAGTCATGCGGTTAGCTATTAATAGGACAGTGCTGGCTATGTGTTTTTGGTCCCTGGCTGGGAGTGTGCAATGCTAACTAAACAGCAAAGGGCTGGGATTTCTGCACAATGATGCCTGCAATGTGTTGTCCCTGCCTCTCCACAGCATTGTCTTTTCTGCTTTATTTTAGGCCTGGGGATGGAGAATATTGGCGGAATCTTCGTGGTTCTCATCTGTGGCTTAATCGTAGCGATCTTTATGGCAATGCTGGAATTTTTGTGGAGCCTTCGGCACTCTGAGCAGTCAGAGGTAAGACCTGAAGACATCCCAAAGGGGCAGTGTGTTCTTATTGCTGTGTGTGAGGTACTGCACCATGCACAGCTCTGGAGTATATAACAAGCCAGGCTGAGATGAGTGTTCCTAGACTTCAAATGCATGAGAGCTCTGGGTGCATTTGGCATGGTTTGAAGTGCATGAGCATCTCGTGTACTCCTGCATCCTACTAAAGGCAAGACTATAGGGGTGCTCCAAGGGCTGTTGAAGGGATCAGATGTGCACAACATCCAGGTAACCTTTCCTGAAGCATGGAACATCTGAGGATTTCTGCCTCAAATAGGTCTGGGTCCCATGCTGATCTGGGAATCCAGAATGCAGGAGGGTCCCTTGGGCTAAAACAAGAATTAGGGTTAATAAAATCCATTGGCTGAGTCAAAGCCTGAGCCTGTAGCACTTTGGCATTGGGATCCGGAGGGGACGCAAGGCAGTGAGGTGAGCAGCGTGTCTCGGGTCTGCCTTGCAGGTATCGGTGTGCCAAGAGATGGTGACGGAGCTGCGCAACATCATCCTCTGCAAGGACAGTTTCCACCCCCGTCGGAGGCGAGGGGGCATGATACGGACTCGCCCCGTTATCCCCGAGGATTGCCGAGCCCGCAGCACGACCACGCTCAGCAACGGGAAGCTGTGCAGTGGGGGAGAGCCAGACCCCCTGGCACAAAGACTGGCACAAGAAGCCGCCCTGGTCGCCCGAGGCTGCACGCACATCCGCGTCTGCCCCGAGTGCCGCCGGTTTCAGGGGCTCCGGGCACGGCCGGCTCCGGGTTCGCCCGCGCACAGCGAGGAGAGCTTGGAGTGGGAGAAGACCACCAACAGCAGCGAGCCTGAGTAAAGGCAGGGCGGGGGGAGCCAGGGTGGGCCGAGAGGGTCCTGTTCCATTTTACAGAACATGGACTTGTACAATGTCAAACTCGTTTTTAAATTAAAAGCAGTTACCCAGCTTCTCCAGAGCAAGGCAGACCGCCTTTGGGCCGACGCACAAGCCTGGCCGGAGGGTCGGCTTTGGAGAGGACATGCGGCTCGCCGAACCCTGATGCGCCGGGAGCGAGGTCCTCAGGCTGTGGGCTATCCAGCAGCCGTCCCCACGCAGCTCCGAGGTGGGAAGGAGGGACGTGGTGGGAATTCGTGTAGCAGGCGTTGCTGATCCAGGGGCAAGAGCTGTTTTCGGAGTTTCTCCATCCCAGGCCAGGAGGAAGGATGCTCGCGCTGTCTCCCCATCACAAAAACTCGCAGGGGGATGTTCTCAATGGGTGGGGGGAGGGTGTTTTTATTTGGTGCGGACAAGGGATGGGAAGGGAGGAGTCGTTACTTCGTTTTTTTTTTTCGCTTTTGGGTAATTCAGGACCTAGTCTCCAAGGCACCAGGTGTCAGGTGCTGAACCTTCCTCCTTCCTAGAGTAGGGGCAGGTGGACTGAGGGAGGAAGGGGTGGGATGCGCTTCCCACAAGAAGCAGCACATGCTGAAAGTCCATTTGAGGAGTGTTAACATACACATATATATATATATAAATATATATATATACATAGATGTATATATATATTAAAATGCCAAAAACCAACCAACAAACAGTGAACTCAAGAGGCCTTGAAACGCCTGGAATTTCAGGGGTTCTGTGTCTTCTGTTTAGTTCTGGGGTTAATTTTTGCTTTTTTTTTTTTTTTTTCCTCTCCTTTCTGTTTTTAGGGGTGTGGGTTGGGGACCCCTTTGAGGAGGCTGAAAGGAGAGCAGGGAGCAGGAGGGAACCCCACCAGCTCCCCATATCGCTGCCGGTGCCACACGGCATCCGGGAAAACCATCGGTGCGGGATCTCGTGTGAGGAAAATATTTACTTCCCTAGCAACAGCAGCAGCTCGCCCTCTGCTTTGTACAGACGTGGGTTTTACAGTGACGAGTTTAATTTTCTGATTGAAAAAACCAATTCTATGCAATTTCTGATTGTAAAAGGGAAGAGAGGAAAATGGAGAGGGGCAAGGGAGATAAAGCCTTGAGTGAAGGTACATCCTGTTCTCAAATTGTTTTTTCTTTTCTTTTTGTCTTGAATGTACTGAAATAAAAGATGTCCTTGTATAATTATGCTTTTTTTTTTTTCCCTTTTCCTCCCCGTCCACACTTGCAAAAGGTATGAGACAGCTTGCTCGAGACCCAGTAAGTGTCTGGCTGGAAGGGAGCAGGTGCTCTGGCCGTTGCAGGTCTCTGCTGCCTGACTGCATCCACAGCCGGGGTGCTGCTGGTATGAACAGAAATGGGAGAAAACAGAAAAAGCAGCTGCAGCCCTCCCAGACCTGCCCCTTGGAAGCTGTTTGACCAGGTGCCGAGGTTTGGGTACAGCAGGTCAAAGCTGTGCTGTTACCACCTGTGATGTTGGGCGCACAGGCGTTGTTTGGTCATTTCCAGCAGCGTGGGAAGAGAAGCGTCTGCCACAGGACAGCAGTGAAACATGCACAACAGAAGGAGAGGCTCTAAAGCTCGTTGGGTAGATGCCATATGTGATGTTAACAGTCCATGGATGTCACCCTCTCCCTGGCCAAGCAGAGCAGAGGAGCTGTCACCGTAAGGCTGGAGGTGATCCAGGCTCCTCCAGAGCCCAGGCAGGGTGCAGTGGGGCCACGGGGACAGGTCCCTAGGCTGGGCCAGGCAGCAGAGCCACCAGCCTTGAGCCTGGCGGCAAGAGCAAAGCTTGGGCTTCCAAGTGCTGACAGCAGCACCCGAGACATCAGAGTGCGCCCGTGTTGCCTTTAAAGGCTGGTATGTTCTTACGAGCAGCGGAATATATTCATCAAAAAGAAGTGGCTTTTTAAAATTTATTTACAGATTAGCAGAAGAAAAGGCTCCATGAATCATTTATCAGACCTGATGTTTTTTTCACCCCGTCACCACGGCGAATAAAGAGGGAGTTTGACAGAGCCAGACATCATTCCTCTGCTTCTCCAAAGATCTTGCAGTCATCTGCTCAGACAGGGAATGTCAGGAAAAAAATGATGAGAAACCACCTGGTTTCTCTCCATCTTTCCTTTGTATCTCTTCTGTTAGCTTGCTCCACAGATACAGGATTTTATATCCAGGTCTGGATTTTAAGATTTTTTTCATGTCCCTCTTGCCCTCTTGTCTTTCATTTTTTTCCCCCTATGTTCAGAGTGTTTGTACTCAGAGCAGAAATGCAGCTCGGAATAGTGGTGGATGGATAAAAGCTGCTGACATTTGGATACCTTTTCTAGTGTCTCTGGAGGGTCCTGCATTTTCTGCTCACTGGTAAAATCCTTCAGGTTTTACAGTCTGAAGGGGACCCTGACAGAGACAGCATTATGCATGTTGCCTGGAGGTTGTGTTCGCATGCATTTTCATGCCCAGGATGGGTTACATCTCTCCTGGTCTCTCTCTCCCCAGTTTCTGCTCTCGTCTTTGAAGCCATTGTGGGGCCTTTTTTGCTCAATGCTAATGCAGTTCGAGATCTGGAGCGGTTTGCTGCCCAAAAGGCACTTTCCCAGAATGGCCATCTCCTGATAAAACTTGGGTAATTCTAGTAAGATATCTCTGCAAATTTGCAAATTCCACCGGGAGCTAAAGATTAGATCAACCACCACGTAACACTGTGCTTTCTCCCTTCTTACCATTTCGCTTGATCCTCCTGCCCCCCCCCCACCTCGGGCTGTTTTCCAGCCTCTGCTCCCAGCTGAAATCAGGCAACAGATTCCTAACCAAAAGGATTTTTCCTCTTGCACTAAAATCCACCTTTGTGTTGCCATTTTCACCTAACGATAAAAAGCTGTTTTCTCCCCTGAGGTTGCGTGGACAAGGGTATTAACAAGGCTGGGACGGGCAGGGGGCATTTCTGAACTGAATGGCACAGGCAAAATACGGAAGGGATTTTCTGTGCATGGTAAGAGCCCAGAAGCAGGAATATTTTTAACTATTTCAGATCCACAGAAAGCTTCCCTTCTTCTGCTGTGCCAAGTCTGTTTCTCTCCTTGAAGCTCAAGTATTTCACCAGGTAAGTGACCGAAGTGGTGGGTACAAGGGCTGCTTCAGTGTTACATTTGGGTGATGGTCTCAAGAATTGGCTGTGGAAAGGCTGGTGGGAGTGAAGAAAGTCCCTTGCGTTGGTTCCCATTTTGTTTAACTCTGAGACTGATTACCTGCAGTGTAATTTGTTTCTCTCCTGTGCTTCACTTGTGTATGCGGTGAAGGTAATGACATTTTTTGAAGTGCATGAAACATGACTTTGACTTGAAGGGAAAGGCAGCCCAGCCCATCAGCTGGAGCCACATTTTGGAGGCCAGGCTGCAAGCAATCAGCCAGGCAGGGTTCCAGAGCGAGGGCAGCAGCTCCAGGCATAGCTGGGGGCAGAATCCAGCCGGGGATCTGCAAAGGCATTGCAAGCTACCAACAGGAAGGGAGCGGGGAGTTGCAAATCGAAGGGAGCCAGCAGAGCGGGGTTGCAGCGTGCCGAAACGCCCGCTGAGCAGCGTGTAAAGCACCCTCAGCTCCAGCAGCCCCATTAGAGCTTGATGGCTGCTGACTGATTGAAAATACAGAGCTGGACTCTTGTGGGCACAAAGTGGCACTGATGAACTCGGTATAAATAGGCTCCTTGGGAACCCGATACCACGCTGGGAAAATCAGCCCTGTAGCATCTGGATGAGACAATGGGCAGGTTTATACATCTTCCAGGGAGACTTTTTTTCCATGCAGAGGGGAATCAGCCATGCACCAGCTGAGCTAATGGTCTGATTTGAGGCAGGGTTGCAGCTTCTCATCCCAGAAAGCGCCCAGGAGGAACGAGCTGCCTCGGGGCAGGCGGCACAAAGGGACCAGCACCAGCTCTCCAGAAGTAGAGAAACGAAGGAAGCTGGCTTCATTAACAAAGGCTTTCTCCTCTGCTGTGTTTAGGTCTGCAGTTATCGATGTAGCTGGCAGTTCCCAAAGACTGAAATGACAGGAGTTGGCTGTAAAAGCGATAACTGTCAGATTAGCCAGTACATATTTCCTGCCTAGGTTTTCTATATCGTACCTATCTTGAAGTATCTCCATGTATTAAAGGGGCTACGTGGCCATTTGCCTTTTAAAAAGTACCCTTTCTGATGCGATAAAGAACGTTTTATTACAATGGAAAGGCCTAACATTGTTTCTTGACTCAGGCTTTCTTGGAATAGCATTTTTCCTGCTTCAGTCAGTTTGCATGGACTAATCCTTTTTGTTGCTCTTTTTGTGGTGGCTGTATGTTTAGTTCCTCATGTATTGAGTTAGGGTGCAGAGGGGAGAAAATGTCTGTGCATTGGTGAGGAGAAGGCAATTTAGACGCACCATGGGCGAGACCCACACTCTTTCAAACCTGTTATCTTCCTTCTTTTCTCTTCCTCTATCTCTGCCTTCCAAGCACCTTTCTTTTTCTTATTCATCCACCAAATACTCTTCCTTGTGTTCCTCAGCCTCAGAAAAAAAATGTCTCTGACTAGATTTTGCCTGAACTCCCAGAAAATGTTCATGAATGTAGTCTTCTGGCTTTTTCAGGCTTAGCACTTGCTGAGGCGAGATTTAAAGCAATTTATTTCTAAGCCAAAAGTGAATGCAAATGAGGGCAAAGAACTGGGGGAGGAAAAGAAGAAAGACCTTTTATTCCCAGGTGAGCACTAAGACAACTGATCTGTCTGCCTAAAACCAATTGTTCTTCCAGGTCTACAGCAAATACCCTTGCGCGTTATTGAGCGCAGCCGAGGAGGATGCTCTGATTGTTGCTTGCTGAACTAAACTGGGACAAGTAGGTGAACACACAGCCTCTGGTTTTACTCCCTGTCCATCGATCAGTCACAATGTCCTTTGCCCTCAGGCAGCCCAAGTAGAGGGCTGTGGTGGTTTAACCCATGATAGCTCCCAACAGTTGCTTGCTCACCACCCCCAGGCCGCAGAAGCCCAGCGGGATCATCCATCCCAGCTGTATCTGCGGGATGGAGGAGGGAAGTAAGAAGAAAAAAAAAAGTAGAACTCGAGAGTTAAGACAAAAACTAGTTTACTAAAATAGCTAAGGAACAAAAGATAATAAAAATGCAAAAGGGATATAAGGGTAATAATCCTGATAATTGGAATAAAACAGTGACTTACAAGAAGGCGATTTCTCACCCACACGCAAGCGCAACCCAGAAAACTGGAAACAGAGCCATGCAAGCTGCGGCTTCCCCCCCTCACTGGAAAGCAGGGGAAGGGCCACGACATGATGTATATGGTATGGAGTACCTCATTTAAGGTCAATTTAAGTTAGATGCCCTAACTCTGCTTCCCCCACCCCAACTTCCTAATCCCTTCTTGTTCAGCATTCACAGATTCGACTACGCTAGAAACCAGGACAGTATCCACCCTTATTCCATACCATTTACATCATGTTCAAACTTAATCATTTCTATACCTACAAGTAACACTCACTCCCCTTAAGCTATATATGTATATACGTGCAGTAACTCCCGGCTCAGCTCATTATGCTCCCGCCCCCATAGTCTGTTGCCGTCTTTGTGAAGTGACTGTAGAGTTCATTCCATCTGTTGCTGTAGGCTTCATCGATCATCACAGTCCTTCACCGCAGAAGAAATGGTGCACAGCACTGGATTGTTGCATGTTGGAGTCCATTCTGGTTTTCATCAGGATTCATTCTTCTTTAATCTAATTAGTTCTTGTTATAATACTATCGATAATAGAGTGCAGTGATTAAGTATGTGTATGTACAGTGTTGCATATATATACATATGAAATCATGGGCTGTTTTCACCCAGCATCAAATCCCCCTGAGGCACACACTGGGCATCCCCATCTTTCTGCGTTACCCACCAAGTGCACCCAGGCTCTTGGGCAAAAACAATCCCACGGATGGGTTTGCCTTTGCCTGAGGCAGGAATAGTCCAGACTGTTTTACCCAGGATGTTTCTTGCATGTACTACTGGGACTTTATCTCCTTCTACAGTACGTAAGAGGTTGGATTGGGCAGGGCCAGCTCGATTGGCAGAACCCCGAGTGTTGACTTCTGCTAGGTGTTTTTTTTTCAGGTGGCTTCTGCTAGGTATTTGTCCCAATGTTTGAATGTCCCATCCCCCATTGCTCTCAGGGTGGTCTTTAACAGCCCATTGTATTGTTCAATTTTCCCAGGGGCTGGGGCATGGTAGGGGTTATGATATATCCACTCAATGCCGTGATCTTTGGCCCATCTGTTGATGAGATTGTTTTTGAAATGAGTCCCGTTATCTGACT
>VXAV01003024.1:177-46806 GCA_013399715.1 Alectura lathami | reverse complement strand
CCTGGCCCCCTACCCACCTTGGGGTGCGTGGAGGGCAGGGGCGCAGGCCGGGCGCTTTGCCCACGCGTGTGGCTGGGGCGGTGGGCCGGCCCCTCCTGCTGTGCCGTGGGCCGTGCGGGGCCTGGTGCCTCTCCCGTGCCCTCACCTTGGCTTCGTCCAGCCGCATGCCACCAGGGCGGGGGGGGGGCGGTCTGCAAGCAGCTTGGCTTGTATCTCAAAGTCACCTCAAAAATAATCTCCCTGGGTCACGTCCTAGGAGAAGGACGGGCTGACGGCTCCTTGGCAGGTGTTTGTCCCGTTGCATGCACTCCCTGCACTTTATTTCTCATGCTGGCATGCGTGAGGTGCTTGGCTGGGCACAGCGTGGTCTGGAGGTGACCCTGGAGAATGTCATTCATAAAGGAGTTCTTCTGGAGGTGTTGTTGTTGTTGTTTGTTCCTGATTGACTTATGGTACTGTAATAGAAGTATTTTCCTGTCGTTGCACTTCACCCTTCAGCTGCAGCAGGGTTTCCCTCCGGTCTCAATCAACTTCGTGCCCTACGCAGACACCGTGCCTCCTGTCACCGGGCCACAGCCTTCCAGCAGCGCTGAAGCGTAGTCAACCAAAGCTACTTGTCAACATCTCTCAGAGACCGAGCACATGCGTTGCAATCCTCGCTGTCCTTTAGAAAGCCTGAGGTTATTTCAGGGTATGAGCTGTTCGTTGCGCCAGCGGGAGGACAGCACGCAGAAATGCGCCCCTTGCAGATCGCCCTGTCCTGCTCTTGTACAGACAGCATTCACGTGAAATGTGTCATGTTTGCTTTGCATGTTCTGCTAGTCCTTGCTCTTAGGCGGTGGCAGTGATTCAGAGATGCCGTGCGTGTGGTGAGTTGTTGTAGTCAGTGTGAAGGCTGGTGAGGAGGGTGGTGGAAGAGGTGACTGCCCCGATGTGGTTGTTCTTTGGCATTGGCTTGCAAAAGTAAAGCTTGAAAAAGAAAATGTTTGAAATTCAAAGGTGGTAAACATGCCTGTCATTAGGATTTGTTTCAGTTCTGCAACGCCCTCGTACTGCAGCTGAAAATGTGATTTGTTGTCTCTAGTGTCACGCTGGAGTGACTTTCTCGTGTGGGTTTCCCAGCTGATGTTTGCTCAGCAGATGGACAGGAATGGAGCGGCTAGAGAAGCAGCATGAAGGACAGAAAGCTTTGTGCATGGGGTGTCCGTGGGGGAGCTGTGTAATTTCCAGAGCAAGAGGCTGAATGTGCACGTAGAGGGCTGCGACTGCCTGTCCTACGATTCTGTGCTCCAAAGCCACTCTGGATTGAGGGCCTGTCAGCCTGGGGCCGTGGCTGGCCATGCAGATTGGTTCTGTTCCGTGCTGAATATTGTAGCGTGAAATTAAATACTTTGTTCCTGACACAAACGCTTCTTTGAGGATTTCATTTTCAGTTGTAGCAGCATGACAGACTAGGGACAGGACGTGTGAAATGACCCAAGCTGCTGAGGGCTGAAAAAGGCATTTTTTTAATTAAGCCTAATCCTTTAAGTCTAGATTTTTAACATACAAACTCTTTTACTGTTATTCCTGTTATTACTGTTTTCCTTAAACCACAGCAGTATTCCATAAAAATTACAAGACATGTTGCTTCTTACTGCAAGCCTCAGCGAAAGTTTATGGCAGCAGACAGCGACTGTAACTCGATGTTGGTTAGCAACATCGTTTTTGACATTTATTATCCAGCATAATACAAAATGCCAAGCTCACCCTAGGTGCAGGAGAGCACGACAGGGCGTCGACCACCACGGTGTCTCTGTGCCAGTGTCCTGCCAGCTGACACTTGATATCTTTCTGGGCAAGTTAGCAGCCCGCAGCACACAGAGTCCTGTTTCCTGCGCTGTTCAGTGGCGTGCCTAGATATGAAGGGTGTGTTTATCTTTGAGATACATTAAGCAGCTGCAAAATTGAATTGGCTGAATTTGCTTTTTGTCTGGCCAAGTGATGTGCTCCTGTGAGCTCGAGAGCGTTGCGTGACACAGCAGTTGTGTTCTAATTAGAAGCCCAGCTCTGCAAGCGGCGTGGAACAACCGTAGTTCTTTGCAGATGTCAGAGGAGAAATGATGATACGGCTCTTCAGGCTCAAGCTTGCTTTGAGTGAGGCAGTGCTGTCAGTGCAAATGAGAGCCCTGAGAGATCCTGAGCGCGCTCACTCTCAGGCTGGAGCGCCTCCGTGACACCCTGTGGGCCAGCTGATGGAAGGCTTGCTAGCAGAGAGTGTTGAGCTCCAGGCTGTTTACTGCATTGGCCTGGTTTTAAAAAACAAACCCTAAGCTGCTTTGCACAGTGCTTCTTTGTGAACACCCAGAGTGCTGTCGATCCTCTTTCTCCTTCTTTTTTTCCCCACCCAAAAAGCAATGGCTGAAGCCATCTCCTTCATTTTGTCTAGCTGAAATGCAGGCACCTCTGGGGTGAAGCTGGCCTGTGTCACACAGGCGTAATCCAAGTGCATCATAAGCTGTCCAAGCAAACGACCACAGATAAATACTGCTCCGGCCAATAAGAGTTGTTTTGCATCAGGGTATAAAGTTCAAGCCCTAACTTCACCACACAGAATTAGGATCCCCAAAGCTGATCTGAACGTGTAGTCCTGAGACAGAGAAAAGAGAAGTGACGGGATGAGAACACCCTTTGGAGCAATCTCTTAGACCTGAGCAGCTCTTTGCTCTTTCCCCATCCTTGCCACCCTGTAAATGTTTGAGAATATCTGTGCAAATCTCACAGTCCTCCGGCAAGGCTGCGATCCCAAAGGCTGGAGTGACGACGAGCTGCTGACTGTTTGCGTGCTCTGTTTTCTGTGCTAACTAGAAGTCCAAGCAAGGAGCATGGACCAGCCCAGTGGAAGGAGTTTCATGCAAGTCCTTTGTGAGAAATACAGCCCTGAGAACTTCCCGTATCGTCGCGGTCCTGGTATGGGCGTGCACGTGCCAGCAACTCCGCAGGGCTCACCGATGAAAGGTCAGTGGCTGCGGGGTGCTGGGTGGGATCAGCTTCTTGGTTGCTCCTGCTTATGTTGCAAGGAGAATCACCCTGAACTGCCCAGAAAAAGAAATGTTGTACTGTATTAGGTGTGTTTTATACTAAAGAGCTGAGGGACTGAATTCTAGCAGAGGCCGAAAGGGAATTGAGTGCCTGAACTGGCTGCTGTGAAAAATTAAAAAAGTTTTCCTACCCCTTCCTTTGCCAGCACAGCAGAATCAGAATCTTTTTGATGAAAGACAGAAGTAAGGCCCTGTGCAGCACTGCGTTCTGAGGGCTCAGCAGTCCCAGCGCCTTATTTTTTTCAGACCGGTGACATTAACTGCTTTGTCAGTGACTGTACCAGCTCGTGCTTTGGCAGAGGTGGCTTAACAACTGCAGAAACACTTGACCCGCCTTTGAGGTCGCTCCACGTCCCGGCGGTGTGGTGCAGGGCCGTCAGCTCGCAGGTGCAGAGTGCTCGTGCAGGGCGGTGTATCAAGGCAAGCGGTGAGCTGTGGTGTGCCCAGCGAGGCTGCCTTTGTGACAAGTGGAGCTGTGGTTGGCTTCAGCTCTCTTCTCAAGGCATCGGCTGATCTCTCAGCTGCAGAATCCGTGTTGCTGTGTCGTGCTCTTTGAACTGGGTCAGTCTGACACCCTTTAGTCTTCCCCCAGGCTCTGATGCCAGCATTTGGTTCTCTGTGTGTGCAGATGCCTCTGAGATGCCCGTTTGTCCCACCAACCTGCCACTTCTTGGAATAACCTCTTGCCCATCTTCAGTTGTGAGCGTGGCTTAAATTTCCGTCAGGTCAATTTGTGTCATAACCAGCCCCCGAGGGGAAAATAGCCACGGAAGTTGGCTGGGTGAAATGTACAGTAACTGAGTGTGACAGAGGAGAAAAAGGGCCCGAGTTCAGCTGAGGATAAAACGCACAGCACGTCGCTCAAAATTAACAGAGATCAGTCGGTGCCCTCTGTCCTCTGTGCCAGCTTACCTGGGTTGTTGGGCTGCCGAGAACAGGGCACTTGTTTGTAAATCTTAAAATGTGATGGAGATGCAACCTGCGAGTACATCGGAATTAATTCCTAAAGTACAACGCTATCCTTTAAAAAAGTCTAATGCTAGTGAGCCAAGAAACTGGAAAACTGGAATCACTCTGATTGTCTGCAGTTAGAATCCCTTCCTGGTCGTGTAGCTGTCGAGTATTGAGGGGACAGGAGAAGGGCCACCTCTTTCGGTAAAAGCTTGCTAAATTTGAGTGGATTTTGATGCTCAAGAGAGATTGAGATAGCTGTGTTGTGTGTGAAGGGGAGCAACTCTGACGGCTTGTGTTGCCTGAACCTGGATTTCTTGGACTGAAGTGGTTCCCTGTGACAAATCCAGAGCTTTGTACTTGGTCGTGGTTTGCCTTAGCAAACCAGGCTGTGACTGTGCTCTGAGTCCTCGTCTGTGGAGCAGCTGTGAATGTTTACCTGCCTGAGACAAGACTAGGGTGGAACTGAAGCAGAAGGCAGCCAGAGGCCTAAGCTCTTCTAGGATGTAGGAAGGTTCTACATTGTTGAAAAGGAAGAGCATAAAAAAGAAATGTTTAAACGTACCCTTGGCCAAAGTGGGCTGAGAACCAGAGGATGAGGGAGTCTGGCTCTGTGCAGCTAGCAGTCCGACTAGGTCTGTATCCTACCTGCAGCAACAGGTGACTGAAGAAGAGCAAAATCTGGCCATCAAGCGCAAAGGACTGTCCTTGCTGCTGTGCTGTGGACAGAAATGCACGCAGCAACTGGAGGGCATCGATACTGTGTGGTATATCATGCAAGGAGAATCCTTGATTTATGTTGGTCGTTTGTCATATAGTCCATGTTTACCCCAGTATCCCTTAAATGTGCATAAACTGGAATTTCTGGTAGATGGTTTACTTGCGCTGAATCTCCCCCTTGCCTTGTTTGTGTTTGTTGGGACCAAGGTGCTGTCAGCTGTAACCAAGAAATGCGATGCTGACCACAGGGCACCCTTTCTTTCGCCCCGTTTCAGATCGTCTCAACCTCCCAAGCGTGCTGGTGCTGAACAGCTGTGGCATAACCTGTGCAGGGGACGAGAACGAAATCGCCGCCTTCTGCGCGCACGTGTCCGAACTGGATCTTTCTGACAACAAACTGGAAGACTGGCATGAGGTAAAATCGTGACGTGGGCATCCTTCTGAATAGCTTGGATGGCTACTGTTACGACTGCAAACGCGTCACAGGTTGTAAGAGTACTTCACTCATTTAAAGGGGATAAATTTATTTTGTGCATTCTTAGTCATCTTTGAAGATGATGCTTATTTAGTTTGACAGCTACAGAGCCATAAACGTGATGAATTTAATCCGTTCGGGTCCTTGACTCCCTTTTCCTCTTGACTCATGATCTTGGCCTGTGGGTGGCAAATATATATTTTTTATTGTGCAAAGCACCGGAACTGGCATTTCAGAAGTCAAGAGGTTAATGAGCAGTGTGGTTTTTAACAGAGCGGGGACTGAGGAGGTCTGAGGAATGGGAGCTGATTCCCAGCTTTGCCACCGATGCTGTGGTGCTGGGCGAGGTATTTCTTCTCTCTCCTCTTCTGTATTAGCTTCTGCAAAATGGGTTTAATAACATCTACATCAAAGGACATTTTTGAAGCCTCATTAATTAATGCTTAATGCTATTGTAAAACGCTCTGAAGTGCTTGGCTAAACTCTGCTAGATAAATGCAATGTAACGCGAGTGAAATAATCGCAATCTAGTGTTGTTTTTGCTCACTGGCTTAGGCTCTGCTTTTAACTCAGTGCTTATTGTTTAAAATACCTGGAGAAGGAAGGGGTGAGCGATGTAAAATGTACCTTGAGCTTCTGGCATGTTAAGCTCCTCTGTCTTCCAACAGGTAGCAAACCTGGTGTCTGCAGAAACGCTGCTGCTCTGGCACGGGGGTTGCCAGAATTGGGGTAGATTTCCCTACTCCCATGGCCCCCTGATTAGCCTAAGAGGTGTTAACGCAGTGGGTGGGAGAGAGCTTGGTCTTGTCTGCTGAGATCAGAGCTAGGGAAGGTGTTTTTTCACTGAAGGCATACGTGTGAAGAGCTGGGCCGGTGCCTTGTTGTGTTGTGACCCACGGAAGCCCCATCCCACAGCAACGAGGTGCTGCCTTCTCACTCCCTGTTCTGCCTCTGACCCTTGGCTGGGCTGGCCTCACGTCCAGGAAGCAGCTGGGGCTGCTGCACGTCCACCTGTCACTCACAAGCTGATGCCTCACACCCTGCGATTCCTTCAGTCTGTTCAGGCAGCCCCTGGACAGCGCAATTTGCTGGCCTCTGCATGAACGGCAGTAAAGCAGGAAGTGAGAGGTTTTCCTTGTGCTTTGGCCCCTTCCTCTGAGACAGGGTTAAGTTTTCTTAGCCTGTTTCCAGCAGATAAATATCTAATCGGCTCTTAAAAACTGCCAGGGATGGGGATTCTGGATCCCCAGCTAGCCTGCTTCCACGCTTAGCTAATAACCTCTTAGTCTGATCCGCGTAACTTAAGGCTGCCATGCTGCAAATTAAGGCAAGTGCTTGCTGCCCTGCACTCGGCAGGCGTGGAGGAGCATTCAGCACTGTTCCCTTCGTGACAGCTGTTTTTACCCACAAGGAAGGGCTTTCCTCTCTCCTTTTCCAATTTTAGGGTAATATTGAAAAAATCCAGTTATTCCTATCCCTTCTGTTTAGGCTTATTTTTTTTTTCCCTAAATCCTGTATTGTTTTTTTTGCTTTCCTTCTAGTTTGTCTTCTTCATTCCAAAAGTGTAGTGCCCAAAACATGACATCACCTGAGCTGAGGTTTCATCAGTGCGGAGAGGCGGAGCAACTGCCTCCAGCATCACGTGTTTAACACATGAATTACAGCTTTGCAGGAGTCAACTGTCCTTTGCTAGCAGCTGGGCTGTGTTGTTGACCTGTATGCCATGGTCTTCCCAAACTTCCTCCCACCCCAGTGGCTTTTGTAATTAACTGAGCTGTTGAGGTGATTGAGCAATTAACCAATCAGTGAATAGCTGGAGCATGAATTTCAGGTAGCTATCCAAAAGCCTTAATTTTTGTTTTCCCCCCATATAATTTCCTCACCTCATGGTCATTCTGCAGGGCCCTCTTGTAGGAGACAGGATATTATTGCATAAGGTCTGATTACTGCCTGATACACATTTCTTTCTTTCTCTCTTTTTCTTTTTTTTTTTTTCCCTCCCCACTTAGGTCAGTAAAATTGTGTCCAACGTTCCCCACTTGGAGTTTCTAAACTTGAGTTCCAACCCTCTCAGTTTGTCCGTTTTAGAGAGAAGGTGTGCTGGGTCCTTCGCTGGCGTTCGCAAACTTGTGCTCAACAACAGCAAAGCTTCCTGGGAAACAGTCCACACGATCCTGCAGGAATTACCAGAGTAAGCACGGGGAGCTGGGTGCAGACAGGGGTGCTCGCTGCACACAGGTCAAAGCTGCCTTAACACAGAACGTGGTGAGGAATGAGAGGGGTGTGAGGAAGCAAATGGGACAGATAGAGGAAAATGGATTTATTTGTTTGGGAGCTTGGGAACTGGCCAGGTGGGGGCTGTACAGCATCTTGAAAGCTGAACTTGTGCGGTGCTGCAAAGCCCACCAAGGCTGCTCTTCCAAACGCAAAGACTAGCGTCGAGACGGGTGACGATCTGACGCTGCGGGAGGCGACGTGGTTTCTTGCGAGCCCCTGCAGAAGGAATGGTGCAGTGCATACCTGTACTAACAGCTTCTGAATGGAATGTAGGTCTGAGGCCTGGCCGCTTGTCAAGTAATATTTCATCGTGCTTTTCTGTGCAAATGTGTTGATTTCTGTGGCTTGGCCTTGGTCCACCTTGGCAGTGGCATTCAGCTTCCCCAGACGTCCTCGGTGGCTTCAGTTTGATACCAGATTTTGTGCAGCTCTGAAAGTGGAGTTGATGGCAGCAGTATATCCCCTGTGACCAGCCTACGTTTAACTGGGATTAGGGAAGTGAGTTGAGCAGTCTGATAACTTGGTGGGACCTGTTCTTGGGAAGAAGGATGATCTATATTAATAAAAGCCCCACATTAAATTGAGTGGTGGGTGCTGAGAGCTGGAACCGATCACCACTGGAGCTGGGCTGGTGGCTCCTTGGGCACAAATGTGGAACACCATTGTGCATCTGTTAGACAAGTCGTACACCTCAGGGTATTTGGGGACGCAGGGGAATCTTATGGATGGGAGCGGAGCAGTGGTGTAGGTGAAACGCTCCACCTGGAGCACTGGTTGTTTCTCTCAGCACTGAGGTTTCAAGTCACATAGAAACCATTAAAGAAAGCTGTGTTAAAGCAGCATGTGCGTGTCGCTGTACCCAAGATAGTGATGGTTGTGAAAGGTACGTTAGGATGGTGACACGATCTTTCTTCACTGTGCAGCTTGGAGGAGCTCTTCCTGTGCCTTAATGACTATGAAACAGTGTCTTGTTCTCCGGTTTGCTGTCAGTCCCTCAAATTACTCCACATAACCGACAATAATCTTCAAGACTGGACTGAAATTCGAAAATTGGGAATTATGTTTCCGTCTCTGGACACCCTTATTCTGGCTAACAACAACCTCACGACCATCGAAGAGTCGGAAGATTCCCTAGCAAGGCTGTTCCCCAACCTGCGATCCATCAATCTGCACAAATCAGGTGAGCCTTGAGGCAGAACGCTTTTTGTTCTCGGTGGGAGTGATGGCAGTTGATCAGAAAGTTTCCTCCTTAGTGGAGAAAAACACACTTGCTCCATGCCGATTGAAACATCAGCCTGGGAGTGGCTGCTTCCTAGGCTTGTGTTAGCAGTAAGCAAGCTGCAATCAGCATTGTTCCCTGCAAAGCGTTCGGGAAGGCGGCTGAAGGCAGGAGCGGTGAGCAGGAGCCTAAATCTTCTGGATGGTTCTGTTGCTGCAGCAAAAATGAAAACAGCCACTTACCTCCGGCCCGGTCTATCCTGGCAGATGGACTGGAGTGCACTGACCTGGGGAATGCGGTGTTAGGAAAGGAGAACAGGCGAGAAATCCACTTGTTCATTTCTGTTGGCTTTACCTGCATCTTTTGGTAGTTAGTCATTACCTAAATGGTGAGTCAGAGAGAGGTGGACTGGCAGTTACTCAAAATGAGCTGGCAAAGGGATTTTTGTTAGTAGTTTCTTTCCATTCCCTGTCCCTGCCTCGGGCGATTCTGGCTGGAGGAAGGATAAGTAAATGTCTGACAGTGGAGGGGATGAAAGAATCCCGTTTGCCTTTCAATATATCTGTTTCATCTTGGGTAAAATGAGCGCATGTGTGGGTATGTGGCACGTAAGGGTCAGGTGTACACCAGCCAAAGCTGTCCGTCATCTGTCCCCAGTTATTAGAAGCTCACCACAAGTTTTGCTCGAGGCTGTTTCACACTAGAGCCCCAGAGATTTCTCAGCTACCACTCCAGAAAGAGGATGAGCGCTTGGCGTGTCGGAAGCGCACCCTGTGCCCGCAGAGAGGAAGCTGCGGGTGGGTTGTAAGGGCGGTGACACACCTGTGAGGTGGCTCGTACACCAGTCCTTCTGCTGCAAGTCCTTAATACTGCATCATCGTTTGTTCTCTGCAGCTTCACGTGGTGTGCGAGCGAGAGCAAGGTCTTAGCCTGGGTAGAAGGTATTTTGTTAATGTGCTCTGCAGTGTAAGCATCAAAGAAGCCGTATAAAAAAGCTGAAAGCTAACGAAAGGAAGAAAAGCCTGTTAACCTAGGTTTGAAAGCACTATATCACTGAGGAGCAAGTGCTCCTGTGATAAGTAGTTTTGCAGTTTTGATGCCAGGTGTTTGAGATCTCGAGGTTCTGCACTGCGTTTTGGTGGTTTGGGAACTGAGAGTTGAACAGAGACCAGAAATCCCAAGGGGAGGATTACAAAAAATGACTAAGAAGAGAACGGTGTTCTGGAGCATAGAGAGGTCCTGAACAGCGATTGTTGTAAAATTGCCTCAGCAACTGAGGAACCGACCTAAGGAGCTGAGTGGAGGCAGGAACAGTGATCAGAAGGACATCAAATGCTGAGCTAGGCAGCGCCCCTGCGTGGAAGCAGCCGTTGGAGGTGGTGTTGGCCAGTCTTCGGCCGTGAGGCCAAAGACAAAGCTGAGCTCCCAAGTCACCCGTGTAGGTGGTCTTTCCAGACTCACACAAGAGCACGAGAGAATTTAAACTGCTCCATCCTGTAAGCAAATGAAGGAGATGTTTCCAACGTGTCACGAGCAAAAAGCTAACTTCCTGACGTTGACACTTGCCTGTCACGTGTTGTTCATCTCTGTCTGATAGCTTTGGATGCATTATGTATTGTCTGTGTTTGTTTTAGCAAATCTTCTCTTCCGAGCAGGTCTGCATTGCTGGGAAGACATTGACAAGTTGAATTCTTTTCCCAAGCTCGAGGAAGTAAAATTGCTAGGAATCCCTTTGCTGCAGTCCTACACCACGGAGGAACGCAGGAAGCTGCTAATAGCCAGGTCTGTTGTTTGTTTGTTCTGCTGCAGATGTGTGACATGACAGTGAGTGGCCGGGAGCTGGTAACTGGGGGATGAGGCTGTTAGGAGATGGGGTTTGGTATGAAATCACCGCTTAGAAAAACTGGAGCTGTTCTGTTGCTGTTTTGGAAATGAAGAGTGAAAATCTGTAGTCTAACTTCTCTGCTTCCCAGAGAATGCTGCGTGCCTCAGGCATGCATGTGCACATGATGTGTTTATGTGGTGAAACCATAATGCTTACCTCTGGACGTGCTTGGAAGCTGCATGGGATTTGCCCTCTCTCCTGAGGGCAGAATTCTCCTGATGTAACATTGCAGCTGGTAGCTTCTGGGAGTGACCGTCCCACTGGTCATCCTGTCTGGATTTCTGTCGTTACTGACTGTATTTGTTGGTGTCTGCGAGCAGGTTGCCATCAATCATCAAGCTCAATGGGAGCATTGTTGCCGATGGGGAGCGAGAGGACTCGGAGCGATTCTTCATCCGATATTACATGGAGTTCCCAGAGGAGGAAGTCCCATTCAGGTAGGAATTCTTTGTCTTGGCATGGAGATTGGAGATGAAAGGCAGTGAGGCAGAAGCAAAGAGCTGCTGTCACACAGGAAATCTGGGCTAACTGGTCCATGAAAAAAACATTCTTCACCTCCCGCCTGTCTCACCATCCTCATCCTGTTTGAGTTGATGCCGTTAGGTTAGAGCGTTGTCTGATGACTTGTAGAACAGCTCCTGAGTGAAATTCGGTCCTAAAGCATCTTCGTCAAGTGCCATTAAACAACATGACTGTTCTGTTCACAATCTTCTTTGCTTCCCGGCCTCCCAGCGGCTAGCTTCATAATCCACCTGTGTTTGGGAGTCCACAAAAGCCAGCTCGGATCATGCTCTCTGGTGCCAGGCCAGGGCATCTAATTCTCTTGACCATCTGGTGTGTGGAATGAGCCTGGCGACGGGAAGCTGTCCCCTCGCTTTGAAGCTTGCAAATCGCAAGGCTGATGGTTTTTCCTTGCCAAGAAGCAAGCCCAATGACCTGTTAATCTTAGTAAACTAATGAACTTTGACAGATGTTGTGCAGTCAGTATCTTCTCCACACCACCATCTACTCACTGCTTCTTAATGGGCTGAGGAAGGATCACAGAGTGCATTTATGTGCCTGGTACCCTAGGACCCTTTTGTGCGTTTCAAGCAGCAAAGGTGCAGAGCTCTTTCTTTGCAGAATCAGGGTGGGGCAAGAGTGTGTGTGTGTGTGTGAACTGGAAGTGGGCGGACAGGTAGGGATGCAGTGAAGAAGATAAATTTAAAGGGATGGCAAAGCTGCCAACAGCATCTGGTCCGTGTTTATGTTGGTCAGTCAGTGTTTCCTTTAGCTTAACTCCTAGGTAAAACTGCCTCCTGGTTTTTGGAAGAGCTGTGTATGTGGCTGCCAATGCAGTGAGGACATGGGAAAGCTGGAATGGGGAATTGAGGGCTCGTGGTTGTACAAATACTGATAGGTCTGGCGAGGCTAGTGTTCGCTGAAGGCATGCTGGGGTCAGTTCTGAGGCAAAGGGCACTGGTGTAGTCCGAGAGACAAGGCAGCTGGAGGTCCCTGGTGTGCCTTGTTCTCAGGACAAGTCCTGCCTTTGTAATTTAAGAAGATCTTGAAACAGAAAAATTGAAAGAAACGTTGGAGGGGATAGCAGCACAGGTAGAAAATGCAGGGCAGGGGGAGGAGAAGGGGAGAGGGGGCTGTAAGCTCACAGTGCTGCTCCTAGAATGGGTTCTTTTCAGTAAAGTCTTATTTCTAAGAAAACTGTTGTAGGTCTCAGTGTTCGTGGCTCCAGAAGGAAGGGAGAGCAGGGCAGTCGGGCCCGATGGCTGCAGCTGAGTCCCACACTTTGGCGAACAGGCTCAGGGTGACAGAAAGCCAGCTGGGAGAAGGCAAAGCAGGCCCTTGCACTGCAAGTGGTGTTTGCAGGTGCAGCCTGGGAGGGAAGGTAAACTGCAAGCAGCCTTTGACCTTGGTGGAACAGCCCTGAGCTCAGAGAGGAGTGTTTGGGCATGAGAGGGAATGTAAAGAAGTAGCTCACAGGCTCTGATTTTGTTCCTACTTGTTGCTCTGGATTTTCATCTCTAGCACTGTGGTGACAGGAGCCCTGTGTGTCCAGGAGCAATGTGTTGTGGAGATGGAGCCAGCCTGGTGGATAGCTCTAGAAATGCACGACGTGTATTCTGAGCACATGAGAAATCCCTGCTATCTCACCCATCCCATACAGCTGGGCTGATCTTGACCAACGTCCTAGCTGTGCGCTATTTCAGTAAGATATAGGAGAGAATTACTTCTGCCTCCAGTTCCTTAACCTTTAAGCACTGTTGCTGTCCTTTTCTGAATCAATGGGCTCTTTGTCTGAATCCCTTCATCTGTGCAGCCTATCCAAGGGTCACTAAAGGGAGTTATTCTGTTCTGGAGGAGTTGTGTGCCACTACAGAGTATTTTCTAATGAGGTTGCAGATGGCTGAGAGCGTCCCTAGCACCTGGGTTCAGCTCCTGGACCCGTGCACAGCAGCCCTCGCAGGACCAGAAAGATGATGTTCTTGGCAGAGGGATTTTGTGTGTGTGCTTTTTGCTGGAGCTTCCTCCCCTTTGCTCCAGATCTGGTGTGGTCTCTCCAAAATCAGGACACGCTCTTGTTGTTGTAGGGGGTACAGCACCTGCATTGCAGCACTGCCTCAAGCAGAGGAAGATGACGCTGGTGCATGGAAAAGGCACGAGTGCAAGCAGCCCACTCAAGGCTGTCGAGGCACAGCGTGCAATAAACAGCGTGCTCTCTCCTGGTAAACCTCCCTGGTCGTTCTGTGCCCCTTCACGAGCTGCAGCTCAAAAGGAATCAGAACAGGAGTGAAATGGGCAGGAGAAAATTCTCTCTGGGTGCCGTGGGTTAGGAAGGAGCGCTGAGCGTACAATCCAGTACTGGCTGACTTCTTGAGCGATGTCTTTGTGTCTGTGGGTTTGTAATGAGTCCTCTGCTCACCTGGCCCAATGTTTATCTGCAGAATATCAGAGGCACTTTTAGCCAGTCTCGGTTCTCCAGCATCCTTCTCTCTGGCAGGCAGCGTCTGTCAGGCTGCGAGGGGTGATTATGGAAGTCTCCAGGGTGCCTATTACCGGGGCACGAACCAAGCAAATGATCGGCGTGCTTTCATCCTCATTGATTTGAGGGGATCCAGTCTTTCAGACATCCAGCTTTCTGCACAGACTGCAGTTAGCGTGCAGGGAGCATCCTGCAAAGCTTATTCTGACTTTCCTTGATGTAAGAAAATGGCAGACAACATTACGGGTGGGTAATCCGAACCCATGGTATTTCTCCCTCCCAGCCTGCTGGAGGTTTGTCTCTCTCTTTATACTGTTCCCACCAGCAGCACAGTTTGCTTTTAGCCCGTTTTAGGGATACAGCTGGGAACATAAAGTCCTTACAGCAGTGAGTCCTTGCAGCTCAGCTGCATGCAGGCCCGCTGTCTTTGTCTTGTTGCGTAGCTGCTGTTTCGTGCAATGTATGAATTGCAGCCGTACTCCAACTGGCACCTGAGAAATTGTCAGTTTGCAGCATGCAGAGTCATCGAGAGTTTCAGGGACATCCCAACGTGGCCTGAGGGCTCAGGGCAGCACGGGGCAGCTTTGCTCCCTCCCCATCTCCCATCAACTGTTGCTGCTGTGTCTCTGTAGAGGTGGAGGAAGCAGCACCACAAGGACTTTCTCCCCATCGGCGAGACATGAACTAGTCCTCATGCTTGCTGAAGGCATAGACCAGCAGGTGAAGTATGGGGAGGATATCAGGAGCACATCGCCTCCTCCCAGCACTAATGGCTTTCCTTAATCAGCCTGATAATATCAGCCGGATGACTGTGAGAGCAGGGCACTAGCCTGCATTTGGACGCTCAGCCCCACTGAAGGCGCGTTTTGTCCCTGAGACAAGGGAAATCCTAGTGCCCGGAGGCTCTTACCTCACTTCCCAGCAGACAGAGGGGCTGCTGTTCTCCAGGAGCATTCCTGCCTTGAGCAGGACTCCCTGGGGCCACCCGTGCTGCCAGGTCCCATCATCTCTTGACAGGGGCAGTGACACAGCACCGATCACATTCGGCTCAGGCTCGGATCGGGAACAAAAAGAGCTTTCTGTACAGCACACAGTGGAGGGCCTCTGAAACGTTACCTTTTCTCTGCAGCTCTCAGTCTTTGTCATTTCAATTACATTGTGTGCTGTGCTGCCTTTCTGCTTCTTTCCCAGCCAGGCAGGGGAGATGCTGCATTCCCGACAGGCTCGATGCCTGCTGAAGGGAGCAGGAGGGTGAGACGGGCTTTGCATTCCCGGAGAACCTGGCTCCAAGGGAGAAGTGGCAGTGGAGCATGTGTCAGAGCCGTTGCAGCTCCACTGGTGAAATTCCCATGTCATTTCAGAGTACACTTAAGAGATCGATTGGCAAGAAGTGGAGCAGGAGTTGTAGAGTCTTGCAAGTGTGGCGTCCTCTCTTTCTTCCAAATCACGCTGCAGTCACGGCTGGTGTTTCTGAAAGCGTAGGAGCCTGGCAGGGAGCATTGCTGCTCCTTACCGAGGTATTTTGAGACCAGTCAGCTTATCGGGTGGGTTCACGCTGGTGCCTCAATGCGTCCAGGGGACTGTGAGTTAAAGTAGCTGAAGTGTGCGGGCTTTCTGGTCTGTGTGTTCTCCTGTTCAGCACTGCGCTTGTGAAATATTGTGTGCTCTGTGAAGTGTCAAGCTAGCAGAGCAGAAAACAGACTCCTACCAATCCAGATTTAATCCTAATGGATGTCTGTTTAGGTTGTCAGACTCGAATCAGGGATAAATGTTGACTCACTTGAGGAAAACACATCTCCCCAAAGTAGCAGAGATGTGACAAAGGGAGAAGGAAACCTGGGTTGTTTGTTTAGTCGCTGCTGTGCAGGGCATTCACATGAAGAGAGGCACGCAGTTACAGGCTTTGAACCCCAGCATGGCCAAGCTCTTTGCTCGTGAGAGCCTCATCCTTCTCACCTTGAGTGAAGTGCCAGCAGCCCTGGGAGGTGTTTCGGAAGGGCCGTATGCCAGCCGCTCGCTGACACGGAGGCTGGGGACAGCTCTGCATTCTGCTTTTAGCTCTCGTCAGGTGGTTCTGGGCTTTAGACAAATCACACATTGGAATCTGCTCATACCCTGTTGTCAGCCAGCTACTCTGCTGTCTGCACAGATGTTAAGCTGCGCTTTGCAATCTTGTAGTACCCTTGGATGACTGCAGCAAAGGTGTGGTAGCATTACAGAGTGAAACAAGGGCTCGTGAAAAGCGTGATGGCCGTAGGAGGGACCGTACCTTAACTGTGGGCTTGTTTTGTTCTCAGGTATCACGAGCTGGTCACGAAGTACGGCAAGTTGGAGCCCTTGGCAGTTGTGGATCTTCGGCCGCAGAGCAGCGTGAAGGTGGAGGTTCACTTCCAGGACAAGGTAGAAGAGATGTCAATCCGTCTCGATCAGACTGTGGCAGAACTGAAGAAGCACCTAAAAACTGTGGTGCAGCTGTCAACAAGCAACATGCTGCTCTTCTACTTGGACCAGGAAGCCCCCTTTGGCCCCGAGGAGATGAAATACAGCTCGCGAGCACTGCACTCCTACGGAATTCGGGATGGGGATAAAATCTACGTGGAGCCCAGGATGAAATAGCCTCGTTCGACCTTGTGCATGCACGCATGTGCATGCACCCACCCCGCACACCCACACACATGCATTTAAGGAGTTTTTGCAAGGTTTTTATTTCGGTTGGTTGAGGTTTGGTTGTCTTTCTGTAGCAGGTAGCGTCTTAGCCTGGAGCGCATGCCCTGATCTGAGGACCATGCCCACCACGCACTGCAGGTGACCCTGAGCTGACGATCGACTTCAGTGCGTGTGTGTCAGTGTGTGCAATACCCTGCTGTTTTCTTTGATGCTCCGGTACACTCGTGATTTGGCATGGAGGGTCAGTTGTTGAAGCTAAAGAGTGCTAGGGCCCATAAGGGAGAAGACAGCTCAGTGTGGAATTCGACCTATTTATTTTTCTTTTTGTAAACAACAAAAAAAAAACAACTTTTTTTTCTTTTTGTCACCACCAGAGCACCCTTTGGCCTAGCTATCCAAATGCAGCTTGAGTGAGCTGAAGAATTTCATTTTTTCCATCTGGGTGCTGTCTCTTAACCTTTTGTTGCGCTCAAGCTTACTGAAAAGTGTTCAGGTTTGAGTCAGAGCTCAGGTATTCAGCACATCCACTTAGCCGCACTGGTTGGTAGGAGTGCACGAGATTTGGGAAAGGCAGAGGTGCTATGAAAAAAAAAAGGGTGTGTTTTGGAAACACACTCTTCCTATCCATGCTGCCCTATCCTGAGTTTGGAGACGAAGTTTTGCTTTCTGAATCCATCCTGCAGAGTGTCTGCAAGCTGTAGCACTGGCAGCCTGCAGGCAGAGGTGGGGTAGCAGGTCAGTAATGTGTTGTAGATTGCGTTCCCTCATGGGCTAGGAAACATCCCCACGGTGCCGAAAGATCTTCCAGCGAGCACTGAACCTTGTACCAGTGCATCCTGCAAGTTGGATGGCTGAAGTCGCTCTCCTGGGAGAGAGCAAGACTCCGTTGAAGTTTGTTTGTTGTTGTTGCACCAGAAATGAAACCTGGCACTTTCCCCAGGGGCCCCTGGCTGTGGGGTCCCCGTTTAGGGTCCAAACTAGCAGAATGTGTTGTCTCGGATCAGTTTCTTAGAGGGTGAGTCCAAAAGCACCTATACTCACGTGTGTTGTAGAGCAGGCGTTTGCTATATCAGCTTCCCCCCACGTGCACCTCGTAGGCATTGTGTGCTGCCGCTTACATTAGCCCCCCTTTCCTACTGCAGAGCAGATTCCCTTTCCCGTGCGATGAAACCCTCAGTCCTTTATATCTCGTGTAAATCAGACAGCCCTTTTGCTTTACTGTGTCCTCCCTTTTTCCTCTGTCATCCTGACAAGTCGAAGACTTTTCAAATTACCTAGTTATAAGCATAGAAGTTTTTGAAGCTGTGCAGCGAGGGCTCCAGTTACACGTGAACTCCTGACCTTCATTTTGAAATGCTCCCTGTCCCTATGTGCACTTTCTTTCCCGAGATGCTTTTGTCCATGCCACCAAGCTCCTTTATAGTCCCGGAGTTGTGTATTTCTCTTCATATTTTACCTAGATCGTAGGATGGGGAGGGGACAAAGTATTATCTCGTAATCTTCAGGTTCAGGATATAGGGACCATTTGGAGGGGAGTAGTTCCGCATCTATAGTAAGGATAAAAATGGGAGGATTTAAGACAAGTTGTTTATTTGTGCCTCATCCCCCTGCCAAAACCCGTACACATTTTCTCCTCGTCTCCTGGAGATGAGCAATAGGAAACAGAGCAGGAGTGGCCGTCGGTAGCGTCGAGGCCACGGCCGTAGCTGCGGTACCCGAGAAGCGAGCGGGGAGATGGCGGCAGTGTAACGTAAGATGACGCTTTGACAAGCCAGAGCTTTACTGAAGATGTATTTTCCCATTTGGGCAGTGAAAGGCATTTTGCTGCCTTACAGCGGAACTCTTAAGCCAACACTTCTGCATACATAGATATGCATACATAGATATGCATAGGAAAAGTTGTGTTTAATAAGATATTTTGTTATAAAACAAAGTTTTATGAAGATATGGTTGTTTAATATTAGAACCCTATTTCTCTCGTTGACCTCCCGTTTAAGTACGTCGTCCAGCAGCCGCCGCGTTGTCCGAGCTCTGCGACCGACGCAGATGCAAAGGGATCTCTGATCTAAGTCTACCGAGCAGTAATTGCCTGCATGGGTATATTTATGGTGTTGTAACCGGTATTAACGAGATGCTGTAATTATCGACCGCCTTCCTCAGCACAATTAAATGTCTCGGTTGCGAAGAAGGAAATAAACAAAGTCCATTAAAGAATCGAATGAGATCTTAAAGAAGACCCAAGCATGCACTTGTGAGTTTGTTTGCCCGCTAAGAGCTACCCTCGTCCGCGTAGCGAACGGCGCTGCCGCCGCGCCAGCTGGGAACTGCTGGTAAATAATGGTTGTATTGACGGCGGAGCTGACGGGAACTGGAAGATGGACAAAGAGAATGGCTCGTGGCTCACGGCTTGGACACGCGCCGCGTAGCACCAGGGAGTTGGTGTTAACATCCCTGCCGGCTCCCTGGTACGGATACGTGCGCCTTGCCGTGTCACCAGGGGAAGGCGGCTCCTGGACAATGATCTCAAGCCGCTCAGGCAGCCGGCGGAGCGATGGGTGGCAACCAAAAGCATCGGTTGGTCTCCCGAGGAGGTGTACATCTCTACGTGATTGACTTTGAAAATAGGGCAGAGCGGCATGCAAGTGACACACCAAGATGTCCCAGATTGGATTGCCTCTCTGTTTGCCTCTCCCTTCCTGTTAGGGAAGGGTCATGCATTTGGGCACTGTTACCACTTAACGGGGGACGGTGCCTTGGGGATAAAGGGGAGGGCTCTGAGTGAGAGGAGTCTTGGGGTGCTGGGGGGCAATGAGACCGTGGGAGGGTCCCGAGATGGCAGGAGGTTCGACGTCAGTTGATGCAGAGTGAGGGTCGATGTCAACCGATGCAGTGCCGTGAGGGGCCGCATCCTGGTTTTGTCGATGCGCATCTGCTTTAGCGAAAGGTCCCTGGTTCTGCTGCGTTCCTTCGAGAAAACAAAATACAGGCTTGCAATCTTCCCTAGCTCTTGTGTCCTTTTATCCGAGTGCTACTTTTGTCAAGAGCTGTTTTGTTGTTCATGCTAGTTCATGCATGAAATCTGCCGCGGGCAGCGTACGCAGTGGAAAAAGCACCTGTTTCGTATGGAGTAGGGTAGCAGCTATATACCAAAGTTTTGCACGGCTCCGCGTGTGGAGATGAGATGCTGTGCCGTAGTGGTTATGGAGATGTTCCTGTTGAGTATCCATGTTTTCACCAGATGTTACAAGCGTATCGCTTAACTGGTGCGATGAATATGCATGGCGTGGCGACTGTCCCCCCTCGCTGCTGTTTGCCACCGCGTTCGCTGGGACTCGCGCGCGTCCTGGTGGCGGATGACACTGCATGATCCCCAGGGTGCGGGACAGCTCGGAGAGCTTTCACCCGGTGCTCTGGGGAGAGGCTCTTGGCTCGCTCGGGTTGGCGATCGCTCTGCCTCCGCCGGTTGCCATTTTTGCTTGGAAATGAGATTCTGTAGGTGCTGTTCGTGTGCAGACTGGAAAATGCAAACGATGTGCTGAAAGCAGCCTGGAGGCTCAAATATGTATTCCTGGCAGCTGTGCCACCCTGGGCTGCTCGCGGAGCTTTTGTAGGCAGCAGCGAGACGCCTTCCCCAGAGCGACGTTGGCGGCGGCCGTGGCCATCTCCTGCCTTTGCCGCTGTGATTGCTTTTCTGCACTTACTGGAAACTTCAAACATGATTTAAACATGAAGGTCTATTCTCACACCCTATTAATTATGCATCCGTATGTAATTTTAAAGAAAAAGGAAAAACTGTAAGTCTATCTCCGTTTTTATTCTGGTGTCTCTCGCGGGGACTACACTTCCCGTGCCCACAATTTGCCTTTGGTTTGCTTGCAGACTTAGAGGTGGAATTCAGGCGACTTAGGTAATTGGTTTGGATCAGTTCAATAAACTTATTTAAGTTTTTGCACAAAAAAAAAGTGTGCTTTGAACTTTGTTGTTTCCTGAAGCAAAAAGTTTCCCTCTGTCTCACCTGCACGTTCACCTTTGGGAGAGCGCACGGTGCCAAGACGTTGTGTTCCGCTGACTCCTGAACAAACCCTCACCAGGGCTTTGTCCTTGCTCCGGGCCAAGTCCCATGAAATGGGAACGCAACGAGCCCCTGTCTCTTTTCTTTTCTTGAGGCTGAGACAAATAAAGAGGGGTTTGCTCAGCTCCAGGGTGTTCAGCACTGCAGAATGGGAGCATCCCCTGGCCAAAGAAAATAGCTTAGAAGGGAAAGTCTTCCCCAAAGAGGAACTGAAACCTCGTCAAACTTAATCAGTGTAGACTTGCCCTGTAGAACAGGACCAGAATATTAAACTGCAGAAGGAGCAGAGGGAAAGCTGTTTTTACCAGTCTTCTCTGTCTTACAAAACAGGATGAGAAGAGTCAATTGATTTTCCTCTGGCTGCTAACTTTTAAAATGTGTACGGGAGAGAAAGGAAGAGCCAGGGTGCGTGGAGCAGCAGGCTGAGAGTAATCTTTGCTGGGAGTATCAGAGCCTTAAAAACCCCCTGCCCTCCTACAGGCATTGCTGGTTTAGAAAAGGGAAAAAAATAATAAAAAAGGTTCATGCTGGCGAGGCCATGTTTGATGGATGGGGAGAAAGCAAAGCCTGGGACTGCCTGTGGCAGCGGTGTGAGCTGTGCAGCCCCGAGGCAGGGAGAAGCTCCCTGCAAATCCCAGGCTGTATGGGGAAAGCAGCACTAAGGGTCACAGCGGGGCCCTGGTGAAATTTCCCCATCACCTCGAATAAAAGCCAACTCAGTCCCTGTACGGCGTGTGGGAGCGGGACAGGACATAATCTGCAGCGGACGTGGAGAAGCGCATATGTGCAGGGTAAGTTTTTCCTCTCCCCCTGTGGAAGCAGAAGTAAGCTGAGTTTCAGAAACTAGAACAAGACTTGGATGGAAAAGGAACTGCATTGAATCTTTGGGGCACTGCCTATAAAGCTGCTTTAAGCCTAGCACTGTTAATGCTAATCCTGTAACACTATATAGATGGCTTTTTTTCTTCACTTACACAAAGGAGGAAGGGGCTCAATTCTTTGAGGTTTTTTTCTTTTTCCCTTTAGCAAAAAGCGATGCGGAGCAGAACAGCCACAGCCCGGCCACGGGCAGCTGACGTTGCCACCTGAACCCAGCCAAGGGGCGAGCGCTGGGGAAGGAAGGGGCTTCTCCCCCTCTCCAGGCCAGAATCCGATCTCCAGATTGGCCTGCTGTTATCAATAGAGGCACCAGGATTGCAACTCTACACTCCTCCAGCCCTGCACCAGCACTGGAGAAAAGGCACTTTGCAATTGCAGGAGCACGGGGACTGGGACGTCGCTGCAGTCATCAGCCAGCGTTGGCCAAGGAGCACCGGCATGCGTTCTGCGTTGACATAAGATTGCTCCCTGTTCTACCAAGGCTGGTCAACAATTTCAGACCTCATTGCTCCTCTAGTCTACAAAGCAGGTTGGTAATTTTTTTTTTCGCATACCTAAGAAATTGCGTTTTTGTACATGGCATGTTAAGTGACATGGTCTTTATTGTTTGCCACGGCTCCCAGGCAGCACTGCTCTTGTTCTTGGACTGCTGCGGTCTCCTTTAGTCCTTGTTCCTGCTAACAAACCCATAGTGACTCAGATTTACGATTTCTATAGAATTCTGTTGTCCTGTTTTCAGCCTTCTAAGGCTGGGAATAGGGTAAAACTCTGCCTTGGTGGAGTGAATTTTTCTCAACACAGAGCCAGGTGGCATAACACAGATTTTGGAACACCCCCTCCTGTGGGGTTTGTGGGCTCCCAGTGATGGGAGACAAACAGGAGCAGAGGGACAGGCTATTTCACGTCCCCTGCCATAGTGCCGTGCTGTGTGCATGGCATCTGTGGGGAGGGATAATTAGGAGTAGGGAGAGCTATTAGAGAAATAAATCTATAGGGTGCGCATACAGAGGTGCTGTGTTTCACGGCCACTGTGTGCATGTAGGTGAGGTGCATGGGACATGCAAAGAGGAGCTGGTGTAGAACGGAGGCTGTACGTGAGGTATAGATGTAGCGTGAAGCTGCTCGCGTGCCACTGGCGCATAATGCCTTCCCGCGAGCCACGCCGAGAGCGAAAGAGACAGGCGAAGAAATCAAAGCAGGTGTTGTAGCGATATTTTCTATTGGATTAATAATGACTAACAAATTGCATTAGGCACGGAAGGAATTAAAGCTGGCAGAGGAGTTCGCTTTCCTGTTCCCAGCCTTGTATTTGGTTGTCTGTGTCATTGATTCCTGCACAGCAGGGGGTTGCCCAGCTGTGTCACTGTGGGTGCCTCCTCCGCTCCAGGGCAAAGCGCTGAGCGATCGCGGCGCTCGCAGCCAGCACCAGGGACTGCCGAAGCCTCTCTGCTTGGAGCAGTGCGAGGCCATTCCTGCCTCGCAGGAGCAGCCCTGCTGAGCGGATCAGGCGGGAATTGCCTCCAAAACGTGGGGTGAGATGGGGTTCTTTGCAACATCCCAATGCCCTGTGCAATGAGCAGCTCCTCTGTGCTGTTATGGGCTTGCTCTGACAACATCTGCAGGGTGGTTTACTGTTAGCATCAGGGAGGTCTTGTTAGGGCACTTAATGAAGCAGGCATTTTGGGTCTGCTTGGTGGGTGTGGGACCCACAGCTCCGCAGCGTCCGTGTGTTGGGAGCATCGTTTGGGGTTTGCTTCGGTATGCGCTTTCCTTCGGGAGTGATGCACGTCTGGGTTTCTTTCAGCCCTTCAGGATGAACAAGCGATCATTTCTTGGAGCCTGGGCGGCCCTGCTGGTGATGACCACGTGGCACCAAGGTCAGTACCGCTCCTGAGTGCGATGCGAGAGCTTGGAGCAACGTTCTGCCCCGAGCCCTCAAAGTACAGGAACCCAAAAAAACCCCTCCCCCTTGGTCTGAGTACCAGCAGTGAATTTAGCATTTCCCTGGGAGTGGAGGGATGGGAGATTGCAAGGGCCAACGCTAAGCAGGGAGATCTGTGCGCCGTGGTGGGCGAGAACTGCTGCCAACTGTGCAGCAGTGACAGAGCGTGGGGAAATTCTCCCACCTGTGCAAATGGCCCTCGCTTCATTGGGGGCAATGAAGCAAGGATAGTTTAGGTTAAATGAGGAGCTGGTGTGCTGCTGTGAATATGAAGTCGGCCAAGCTGACAGGTACAGCGGCCACAGCAGCTCTCCTGAGCTCTGAGCATGTAACGTATGCATGGACATATTGTGCATGCATCTGCATGGGCACGCAGGGTGCAACTGAGAGGTTGCAGTGGTCTTGCCATGTTCTGAAATAGCAGCGTGAAGAATTTCTAATGACCAGCTTATGCCAAGTAGAGGGTTCATCGGGTGAGCGGCAACTGGGTGTGGGGCTGACCCTAGGACTTCCAGGTAGGAACCCAGATCTCAGGAGCCAGTGATCCCGAAGCCGTTTCCCAGGCTGGCAGCTGAACCAGTCAGCGAGCTTAATTCAGGCTGGGTACAAGCTGTGGCTCCGAAACAAAAATCATTATCAGCAGGGCCGGGGGTGTTGGCGAGGCGATGTGACGCATGTAAAGTTCTGCATTGCCGCACCAGCAGTGTTAAGGAAGCTAGGGCTGAGAAGTTTTTGCTGAGTTTCCTGTTTAAAGGAGTAAAATCCATGTCTCATAGCTATGCATCAGCTGTAATAGCCCATCAGTGGTGCAGCAGCTGTGAAATAACTGGTTTTACTCCCTGCCAGTAAGTGCTGCGGCCCTTTGGATATATCTGTGAAACCAGGCTTGGGGACACTGTCACACGTCACCTCCCTTTATGTCTGGTGGGGGCACTTAAGCTTGTGGGTTTTTAGGATGCCGGCAGGACTGGGCCAGGTTTCTCCTTGTCTCCTTCCTCCTTGTGTCCAGGCTGGGTTGGAGGAGTTGGCTGGTGATGCTTGCAGCTCCCGGGCAACCTTGAGTAGGGAGCATCCTTGGGGCTGCTGCAGCATCCCCAACTCAGGCCTGGCTTGTGTAACCAAGGGGCTGAGATCAGGCTGTCTGCAAGTGGAGGCCTCTGAGAGGTGCAGGTTGAGACCTGGGAAATAAAAGCATGTTCCGAACCAAGGTAAACAGAGCTGGGATTGTTTGGAACCACAGTGGCTCCTCTGAGCTCTGCTCGAATGTCACAAGGGCTCTGCGCTGCTTTTCTACATCAAAGACGGGAGGAGGGGGAGGACAGCCCAACCAAGTCTCTGTTTGCTCAGTGAAGAGTTTTGCTGGGCGCTCGCTAACCCAGGGGCCCCCGCTGTGCCCTCTCCACAACCAGGACTGCTCCCCGCTTGACCGTAAGCACTCTCTCCTCTCTCCTTGCAGCTCACGCCATGGCGAGTCTGTATCCATTCTGGCCAAACGACACGAAAACACCCAAAGTCGATGACGGAAGCTCTCCCGAGATCAAGCTTTCCGTCCCCTTCATCTTCTTTGGAGCTCCTTACAGAACGATTTATGTAAGTGGAGAAGCAGGGTTTCCTTTTATTCTTTTCCTCCCCATTATCAGCCACATTTCAAAAGCACTCTCGCTGTCGTCAAGAACGGGAAGATTTATTATCACCCACATGACAAGTCCTTAGATTTCATGAACTGATAGGTTTTATGATTAAGAAAGTCAAAGGTATAGTTAATAGGCTAATGTTCATGGGGAAGGAATATAAAAGGCGATAAATTTTCTTTGTAGGTGATTAAATGGTACAGCAAAGCTCAGGGCTTGACACAAGGAACATTATTCCTGTTACATGACAAGAAACAAGAACATGTGGAGACCCATAGGGTAAAAAAAAATAAAGGGTGGTTTGGAGCGTGGAGGTGTCCAAGATGAGGGCAGGCTGCTGTGGTATTCAAATGATGGAGCAGCGAAAAGCCTGGCAGGGCTAGAGCTGGCTCCCTCAGGCTGTGCTAAGGAGGTGTGAGCCAGGCACTGGGTGTTAGGCACAGGCATCGCTCGGTGTGACCCTTTGTCAGATCCTAACCACATGATAGAGTCACAGAATGGCTTAGGTTGGAAAAGACCTTAAAGACCATCTAGATCCAAGCCCTTGCCATGAGCAGGGACAAGTTCTGCTAAACCAGGTTTCCTAAAGCTGCATCAGCCCAGCCTTGGACCCTTCCAGGGAGAGGGCATGCACAGCTTCTCTGGGCAACCTGGTGTCCATGTGCATGCTCTTAGGAGAGAAGCCAAGGTTCATTTGCTTCCCTGCTTGGCTTGTGTTTGCACATCGCGGTGCTGGAGAGCAGGAATGGCGTGGGAGCTGGGAACCTTTGTGCGCTGGGATGTGTAGCACTGGGACAAGAGGGCCACGCGTTGAGAGAGAAATAACGTGTGTCATGCAGTGCCCACAGTGCACGGCCAGGTCTCTGGGTGCCGCAGAGCGGCTCTGCAAAGGCTGAATACACCCAGGGGCAGGGTCCCAGCCAAGCCAGGTGCACGGCATCATGTTGGTTGCCTCTGCACCCTTGGTCCATAGGAGGCTGGCTGCTCAGTCCTTCCTGCATGCAGCCTTCACGCACAGGGTGTACATGCCCAGTTGGCCAGGATTTCCCTTGGGCTGCCATCACGATAAACCACCCCCTGCCACAATGCTCGCCCTGCCAGCAGCTTGCTTAGGGCTTCCTCCAGTGACCCCGGTCTCCTCGGGCAGGTGAACAACAATGGCGTGATCTCCTTCAATGTGCTGGTCAGCCAGTTCACGCCCGAAGCCTTCCCGCTGGCCGACGGCCGGGCCTTCGTCGCGCCCTTCTGGGCGGACGTGCACAACGGCATCCGCGGGGAGATCTACTACCGGGAGAGCACCGACCCCGAGCTGCTGGGCAGAGCCTCCAAGGACATCCGCAAGCACTTCAGGGACATGTCCTCCTTCTCGGCCAGCTGGGTCTTCATCGTCACATGGGAGGAGGTGACGTTCTACGGGGGGAGCAGCACAACGCCGGTAAGTGCAAACTGGGGGCAAGGAGAGCTGCTCTAGCGGTAAAAGTGCTAGTTTGGGAAAGTGCAATTAGTTTTTGGAAGGAATCCATTCTCTGAGGAGTCAGAGATAGGAAAGAGAAAACAGGAGCTTTAATTTGTGTGTCTTTTTGGCAAGAAATCCATTTCCTTTCAAGTCATGATGGCTCTTTTTGTGGCACAGCACTCATCCAAGAGGGCGCGAGGGCACCTCGCATAGAGGGCTGAGCAGCTGCTCTGAGAGCCGTTGTGGATGTGCAAACAGAAAGGGGAAGCTCAGAGAGGTTCCTTTGTACTCTTATGCACTCTGCAAGTGCCAAAAGTTTGCCACTTCCATCTCGTGGAGTTGGCTCCAATAAGCAGTTCAGCTCTTTTCCATTTGTGAGAGAGGCTCAAGATTTAATGCATATTTTTTTGCCAGTTCTGGCAGCTCTTGCAGAAAAAAAAAATAAGCATATATATGTATTTGCAGACAGCAAGCAATATAGAGGTTCATGTATTGCCTGAAGAATTGCATTTGCAACACAATGCAATGTATTTTGTTACAGAGCAGCCTTCCCGCTCAGTAGTGGCCAAGGCTCTGGGTTGACGCGTGGAATAACACGATGCAACTTAAGCAGGAAATTCATCACAATGCAGAAAAGCTGCAGGAAACAATTTTGCGAATGTGGCCTCGGGGACGCTGCAGTTGCTCCGCTCTCTCAGTGACTGCAGAGAAAACGCATTAGCCTCATGAGAGCTTTTCTATATGGCCAAGGTGCTCAATGCATTTTTGGCCATGAGTGTCAAACTGGGAAATTTGTGTGGGTGAGATAAACAGTTGACTTGGAATGGATCTGCCACATTCCTGTGGGTCAGTGCTGCCTGTGGATTTGCACAGATATGCAGCGTATGGGCATCTTCTGTCTGTCTGCATAACTGTAAGAGTGAGGAGCTCAGTAAAATGTTGCCATTGCTGGCCAGCAAAGCGTGCGCTTCTTGTATATGGCCTGGGCTTGCAGCAGCCTGAATTTGAGCATTTGAGGCTAGAAATGCAGAGTCATTTCAAGCGAAAGGACGGGGCGCGATCAGCAGAGTGAGCAGGTAGAGATGGGATGTGGCAGCCAAGCAAAACACATCATATACATGGCCGCCTCGGCTGCAACGCACCGTTAACCGCATTGTGGAATATGAATGCAGGAGGGAACTGGCTAAGATAATGTGTTGAAGAATAGAGCTAAGAGAGGGTAATGGAAGACAACGGGTCATAGTCGGCGGCCGAGTCCCGCCGACTGCTCATTTCTCACAAGCTTATTCTCTTGCTGCCATCTATTGGCATAGAATTGGATCAGGGATGGCATTGCTGTCTTTCAGGTGGAAGCACTAGCAGGGATGGTTGGGGTCAGCGTGTTTTGGGTCTCATGCTGCTTTGGCCGCTTGGCACTGCAACGGTCCTGCTGTCGCTCCGGCAAGAGATGAGCATGGCACAAGGCAGGTGGGCAGTGGGAGAAAAGCAGCCTTACCTTGTGCATCTGTTGGTGTTTTGTGCAGGTGAACACATTCCAAGCTGTCCTGATCACCGACGGGGTGTTGTCCTTTGCGATATTTAACTACCGGGAAATCAGCTGGACCACGGGGACCGCCAGCGGAGGTGACCCCCTGACCGGGCTTGGCGGTGTGATGGCCCAGGTGAGACTCTCATGTCCCCATTTCTTTCAGCTCTCAGATGTATTTGTATATATGGCCATAAAAATGTAAACGTGGATCTGTACTGCTGTGGAGCTGTTCACTTGCATCCAAACTACTTGAAAACCAAGATTCATGTAAAGGAAGCTCAAAACTCAAGAGAACATGTTTGGAAGTTGCCATGGGGAGCGGGGAGGTGCAGAACTGCAGTGTTGTTTTCCTGTAGCAAGGATGTGTGATGGAATTTGCTCTCTCTCTGTGCTAGGCTGGCTTCAATGGTGGAAATATCACCAACTTCTTTAGCATCCCGGGCTCCAGAACGCCAGACATAGTCAATATAGAGCAAACAACCAATGTTAACATCCCTGGGCGCTGGGCTTTCAAAATAGATGGCAGAGAAATAGATCCAGCCAACGGCTGCAGCTTGAGAGGTAAGGAAGAAACAGTGGTGCCTTTCTGCACGTTATGGGGTGCAGAAGAGCTAAAGGTCATGCAGCCTGGGCACCCGGGGCTGCTTCTTGAGTTGTGGTTTTGCCAAGGCTGCCCTAGGGCTGCAGCTGGGGGGCACAAATACGGGAGCGGTGTCTGGGTCCCATGCACGTCTCCAAGCTGCTGCACACAGTTCCAAGTGCTGCACTGTTCCATCCCTGTGTGTTGACACTCGGATGGCCAGAGACTAGGCTTGCAGTGACTATTTTTGGTCAATTCCCTGACTGGGCAGCTCTGAGAAAACCAAGAGGGGCCAATAAAACATTGGCAGCTCTGCTCTCTGCTGCTTTCAACCAGCAGTGAAAAGAGACCTCATCAGCACTAGCTGTGTTTCATCCCTGCCGTTTTATCAGCAAAGCCTCCCCTTCTGCTACCTAGACCCATGCAATCAAGGCCAGAGCAGTTTGCAGCAATCAAATGCCACCTAGCTGTCATCTCGACTCATTTCTGCAGTGCTGATGGGGACAAAGGGAAAGACCTGGGGACAGTTGTGTTTTCTTGTTCCTGGGATGGGAAAGCTTGCAGTGGGGCCCCATTTTCTCTTTTTTTGCGGGAGGAAACATTGACGTTCCAGACAGGATATATCCTGTGCCCCTGCACCGATGACAGCTTCCATGCACATGTCACCGGTGGCACGGAGATGTAGAGGGATTAAATGCACAGAGAGAGGGCACAGGGACCGTGCTGCGGAGAGATTATGGCATTGCCATCAGACAAATAAAACTGTCATGAACATCCATTGTGCTCCAGGGGCTTGTGTGAAGAGTGAGTTATCACCTACTGCTGGCTGCCAGAGATGTCACCACTCCGGGATGTCCGGCTTCATCATGCCCTGGTTTAGGATTGTACCAAAGAAGACCGGTAGAACCCAAGTGCTCATTCAATCAAAGAGAGGTTTCAGGTCCAGCTGCTTCCAGCTGCCATCCTAGGAAGAAAGGCCAGGCTTTGCGAAGGGGCTGAAAGCCAGTCTCTGCTTCCAGCCACGAGGACAGCGTGTGCGGCCGACCACCGGGGCTGCCCTCTCACTGTCACGAGAGGGGATACAGCACAAGATGAGCCTTGCACGCACAAGAGAGCTCATTTTCCAAAATCCCATGCATCAGGACAGGAGCTGTTATGAGCAGACCTTTCCTAAGAAAAGACGGTTTTTGTTGCACGGAGTTGGGAAATAGCATTTTTTGTCAGAGGCAGGGAAGAGAACAAAAAGTTTAGGAGAGGTAAAGCAGGCGGCGCACACATCCGCGTGAAGGAGAAGTGCGAAAGACAGCCATATGGAGGAGAGGGAAACTCTCACGGGCGTCTGCCACCCTTGTTTCCCCGTATTCTCCCTGCAACTCACATCTCCCACCAGGGAAACCTGCCTCCCTTTACAAAGCCTCCGCGTAACAGCCAGCGCTGGGCGATCGCTCGTCAGTTCCCATCATCACTGATGTACACTGTGGAAGTACTCATCAGCAGCTCTTTGGTTTCCCAAGTACTGCGAGCTCTTTTGGGCTGGGAATGAATTGCCTCTGGGCCTCTGATGACAGAGACACTCTTTGACAGGCTAAGTCACCTGAAGGGAGGCATTATGGGGATAAGGATAAAGCTAACAAGTGGCACAAGAGCAGGTATTGAAAGAGCTCTCCCTAAAGTGATCACAGAGCCCCCAGATCCCTCTGTAGTTCACAGAACCACATCCAAGGACTCACACACTTCAGCATCACCGTGCCTCTAGCTGTGGGTGATGCTCCTCTGTTGAGAAAAGTGATACAGCGTTTTCTTTTTTTTTTTTTTTTTTTTTTTTTCCCCACATTTTTAGGACAGTTTCTCAGTCAAGGGGAGATCTTCTGGGAGAATGCCAACTGCAGCACCAAGTGCCGCTGCCTGGACTTCAACAATGAGATCTTCTGCCAGGAGATGGCTTGCGGTCCCTTTGAAGCGTGTGAGCCGAAGACCAAGTTCTTCCAGTGCGTGCCAGTGGAGAGCAGCACCTGCGTGGTGTTCGGAGATCCGCACTACCACACCTTCGACGGCTTCCTCTTTCACTTCCAGGGTTCCTGCTCCTACCTCCTCGCCAGGCAGTGCTGGCCAGGCTCCCAGCTGCCCTACTTCAACGTGGAGGCCAAGAACGAGAACCGAGGCGGCTCCTCCGTCTCCTGGCTGAGGGATATTTTTGTGGAGGTCTACTCGCACAAGATTGTCCTCCCCAAGGGCAGCTTTGGGAAAGCCAAGGTAAGAGCCCTGCCGAACAGGGAGAACCTGCTGAGTCGGGTCCTCTGCGGCAATGGCGAGACCGCGATAGTGGCCCCGCATGTTCCTTTGGATATGGGCAGGGTGGAGGGCACGACCCGGTGGCTGGCCAACCTTCTGTGCCCATCTATAAACTTATAGTCCCATAACAGGGTTGTACAGCTCCATCTGAAGCATCCGCTATTTCCCACAATGGCTCACTCTTCTGCTCGTGTTTCTGCAGGTGGATGACTTGGTGGTGTCCCTACCCGTCTCCCTGGAGCTAGGTGCAATCAAAGTCTACCAAAGCGGCTTATCCACAGCCCTGGAGACTGATTTTGGCCTACTAGTGACATACGACGGCCAACACTACGCCTCCGTCTCCGTTCCCGGCACGTATATCAACGGCACGTGTGGCCTGTGTGGGAATTACAACAAAGACCCCGAGGACGATGTCCTCCGCTCGGATGGCAGGCCGGCCACCTCTGTGCCAGAGCTGGGTGAAAGCTGGCGAGTGCCGCACCCTGAGAGGAAGTGCTCGCCGGGCTGCGTGGAGAACTGCAGCATCTGCGATGCGACCGCCGAGTCTCTGTATTTCTCCCCTGAATATTGTGGCTTCATCAACAAGAGCGGCGGGCCACTGTGGGAGTGCAGCTCTGTCGTGGACCCCACCGCCTTTGTGCACAGCTGTGTCTATGACCTGTGCAGCGCGCGGGAGAACGGCACCGGGCCGTGCCAAGCCATCCAGGCATACGCTGCAGTGTGCCAAGCCCTGGGCATCCCGGTGGGGGAATGGCGTGCGCAGACGGGATGCGGTAAGTGTCAGCGCGATTGTGCTGGGATTGATTTTGGGTGCCAGTGGGAGGCCCCAGTGATGCAGGAGCAGTGCAGGAGACAAGCTAGATGGGAGAGCTGAAGGAGAGGGAGGCCTGAGGGGGTATGGTAAAAGCCATTTGGTCCCTCCTCTCTGTAATGTCAGAGCCTCACGATAGCAAAAGGGCAGCAGGAGGCAGGCAGAGGGTGGGAGGTCGGCACTGCTGTGCAGGCAGTTGGCTGCCACGATGATGGATGCAGGCTGGACCCAGGTAGGGGCTGGCTGTCAGCACACCACTCGGCTCACCCTCCTCACTTTCGGCATTAAATAGCTGCAGGAGGCTCGATTGCAGTGGGTTTGTTTTGGAGGAGCTTTTACTTGCATTAAGAGAATGGCCAAAGAGGTGTGGGAGAGGGATGGAGGGGCCCAGTCTACAGTAAAGTGGAAACCCTGGGTCACTAAATGTCAATGTGGGTTAAGAGGTAAAGATCTCTGGCCCCAAACCAGGCAGTAACACTCTCGTCCCCTTGTTTCTGTCCCCTCCACACCTGCAGAGGAGGCTGTGCAGTGCCCGGAGCACAGCCACTACTCGGTGTGCACCAGCGGCTGTCCGGCCACCTGCTCGGACCTGACCGCCCCGCTGCGCTGTGCCATGCCCTGTGCCGAGGGCTGTGAGTGCGACGATGGCCATGTCCTGAGTGCCAACCGCTGCGTCCCCGTGCAGAAGTGTGGCTGCGACGTGGACGGTCGCTACTATGCCGTTGGGGAGGCATTCTGGGCAGCGATAGACTGCACAGTGGAGTGCCGGTGTGAGGACAACGGGGAGGCCAGGTGCTTCAACACCAGCTGCCCCGAAGGAGAGGTCTGCACCATCGAGGACGGCTACCGGGGCTGCTACCCTAAGCGGGAAAGCCTGTGTTCAGTGGGGCAGAACCAGGTGCTGCGGACATTCGATGGCGTCACCTTCCCCTACCCACTGGAGCAGTCCTACACACTGCTCAAAACGTGCGCAGAGAGGCCAGAATTCATTGAGGTGGACATCAGCCAGAAGAAACCAGGATACGCTCCCAATGGGCTGCGTGTCGTGCGGATCCAAGCAGTCGGCCAAGAGGTGAAGGTCGGAGGAGCCAGCCTGACAGAGGTCAAGGTAAAGGGGCCTGCCAGGGTGGGAGGCGGCGGCTCACGCCATCCAGTGACATCCCCATGGAGAAGCGCTTGTAGGTCCATAGCTCTGGACCATTCCTTGAAGTGGAGGCCATCATGGGTGCCAAAGTCCACCCATCCCTCATCATCAAGGCAAGGGCTGGAAAGACTCAGATCACATCGACCCATGGTCCCCCTCCCTTAGACTTCATTATGACTGTCGATGCTGTTGGGAAGACCCCAGGTGGGAAGAGGAGGTGCCAGGTGTTCACCGAGACCCCATTCTCACAGTTCTCGGGCAAACCCTCCGCACCAAAGAGCTGCCAAGGTTAGGGGCAAGCAGAAAATAAAAATAGCAGTTGTAGGTTGCAAGCTCTTGGATTTGGATTAACACTAGAGTTGCCAGCAGAGCTGGCGGTTACAACATTGTTATAGTCAACAAAATGGTTGTGGAAAAATGGAATACCCCTACCTGAAGGTCTCTGTGCCTTCCAAATCCCAACCTTACCTGTTTTCACTCAGTTTTGCAGCTGAGGTTTTATTCTTCTTTGTCCTGTTGAGCCAGAAGGGCAACAGGAGAGCCAACGGGACGCTGTTCTGTCAGGCACCATTAAGCTAAGCCACCGCTAACGAAGTCCCAGTTGCAAAGCATTTACTAGGAGTGAGCAATGATGCAGGATGCAGGAAGGGCTCAGTCATGTTGGGCAAATCCAACTTATTTCCATTTGCTTGCCACGTCAAATAAAGAGGCTTTCTGAACACTGCTGTTTTCTCCTTCGACTAGCTCTTGGTTGAACTTGCTCTTGTTTTTGAATAAAACTCAAGGAATCATGTGCATCCTCCCACATGAGGGCAGCTCCCGGTCTTTGGGTGCAGAGGGTAGGACAGGAAGCGTTTATCTTCCTGGCACGACACAGACAGGACCGTCTGCGCAGGGTCACGTCACAATTACCTCTTATCACCACGCTTCTCTTCGCTCTCAGGTGAACGGCTATGATGTGGACCTGCCGTACTTCCACCCTTCGGGCCGCCTGGAGATCTACCGTACTGATAATGGCACCGTGATGGAGTCAGAGGGTCTCCTGAGCGTCGGCTACTATGATTCTGGACTCCTGGAGATCCGCCTCTCTGCCACCTATTTCAACTGCACCGGGGGCCTGTGTGGCTTCTTCAACGGCAACGTCAGTGACGAGTTCTGCACGCCCAAGGGCAAGTGCACAGACAACTTGGAGCTCTTCCTGGAGAGCTGGACCACGTTCGACGAGATCTGCAATGGAGAGTGTGGGGACCTCCTCAAGGCTTGCAACAATGACTCGGAGCTGCTCAAGTCTTACCGGAGCCGCTCCAACTGCGGCATCATCAACGACCCCACCAACAGCTCCTTCCTGGAGTGCCACGGCGTGGTCAACGTCTCAGCCTACTACAGGACATGTCTCTTCCGCCTGTGCCAGAGCGGAGGCAACCGGTCAGAGCTGTGCGACTCGGTGGCACGCTACGCCAGTGCCTGCAAAAATGCCGAGGTGGATGTTGGCCAGTGGAGGAGCCACAGCTTTTGCCGTGAGTCCAAAAAGCCTTTGAGTGTCAGGGTGGGAGGGAGGGGACGTAGCCCCAGACCTACTCGGGCATGGTCTTTTTCTTGGACGACACAGGGTGCACAGAGGTAGAACCCCTTCATTACGGAGTCACCACAGATTTGCTTCCCCTAGCCCCACGTCTGGTGGCCAGCACTCCTTACCGGTGTTTCTCCAAGACAGAGCTGGAAAACCCTCAAGAGCAGATGAGACGTTTTGAAGAGAGGCCATGACCTTAAAGGTCGCCGGCTTCTCGACATCACTGAAGCACTTAAGGTAGCGATAGACATATGAAATGTGAGGAATGGATGGGCAAGCTTGCCTAAAGCAGGGCTATTTTCCCGCTCTGTTGACCAGCACTCAACAAAAGGTTGACGTCATTGTCGAAAGAGCTATGTCCAACAAAGCCATCCTCTGCCATGGAGGCCAAGGTGTATGAAACGCTCTCCTGAACAGAGTACAGAAGGGCAAGAGGCTGCCAGTATCATTTCTGTCTTACCTAGTCTTTGTTTCATCTGGGAGGCAGCGTTTGCCAAGCCCTGACCCGTACCACAGTTAGGAGCTCGCTCTTAGCAGGACAGGCCACCCAGCAGGTGACTGGCACATAATGGGAACACAACATCTCTTGCACCCAAAGATGAGGACGCTCCGTGTCACATATCGATGCCAGTTTCTAAGTGACACCTTTGCCCACTGAGACAGATTTCCCAATTAAGTGATTTCACAGTGGCATTTCAGGATACACGAGGAGTTTTACGAGGCAGCTCAGGAGCGTTCCAGGGCCGCAGATGGTGGCTGACAGTACTGTAAGCCATCACCGGAGGATAATTTGAATAAGGCATGTTTGTAGCTGTCGCTATAAGCTTGCTGTCAATGGGAAAACATCCATAATTCAGTAGGGAAAGTGAAAAATCTGCAGCACAGCCGAGCATAGCAGGCTGCAGAGCGACTCGCATCTTTGCCGTGGATGTTTTAGAGAGGCATCCATTAGGAAGCAGGGAGCGGCACGTCTTCTCTGTGTTAGCAGGAGGAGGCAGAAAGGAGCAGGAGTAACTGAGGTGATGTGGCTGGGAGGGCGTTGGGACCGATTCTCCTCTCACTTTTTTTTTTTTACAAAGGGTCATCACTAACCCAGTGTCAACCTTTTGTCTCTACCCTGACCCCGCTCTTCCCGGGGCCGTGGGAGATGCAAATTCACACACACTGTATTTGATGGCCCCCAGCCCTGGCGTGCCCAGAGAACAGCCATTTTGAGGAGTGCATGAGCTGCGTGGAGACCTGCGAGACCCTGGCTGCTGGCCCCATCTGCGCGGACACGTGCACTGAGGGCTGCCAGTGCGATGAGGGCTTTGCCCTGCGCGGCTCCCGCTGTGTGCCACGCGGTGAGTGTGGCTGCAACTTCGAGGGCCGCCAGCTGGCCACCAACCAGACCTTCTGGATGGACATCTCCTGCCGCTTCCTCTGCTACTGCAACGGCTCAGACAACAGCGTGTACTGCGAGAACGTCTCCTGCAAGGATGACGAGTACTGCCTGGAGGAGAATGGTCTCTACTACTGTCATGTCCGCACCGACGCCTCCTGCATCGTCTCCGGCTATGGGCACTACCTGACGTTCGACGGCTACTCGTTCGACTTCCAGAGCAGCTGCACCCTGGTGCTGTGCACCACTATCTCGCGGCCACGGGTGGAGAGGTCGGACACCTTCCCCACATTCACAGTCACAGCCAAGAACGAGGATCGCGACACCTCCCTGGCCCTGTGGGTGAAGCAAGTGGAAGTGGAGGTCTTCAACTACAACATAGTCATCCACCATGCCTACAAGTACACCGTGATGGTGAGCGGGGCTGCAGGGGTCGGGGAGTGGCGGTGGGCAAGGCCTCAGCAAGGGGAGATTTGTTCCCGTCCCGCCGTGAGCACCAAAGCTCCAGGAGGTTCCCTGGGCACAACTTGTAGCCCTCTCATTTCCTTCCCCACAGATCAACAACGAGCGGCTCTACCTGCCCCTGAAGCTGGGCCAGGGCAAAGTGAACATCTTTGCCTTCGGCTTCCACATTGTGGTGGAGACCGACTTTGGGCTGAAGGTCGTGTACGACTGGAAGACCTTCCTCTCTGTCACCATCCCGCGCAGCTTCCAGAACCTGACCTATGGGCTATGCGGTCGCTACAATGGCAACCCTGAGGATGACCTGGTTACCGCGGGTGGCGCTCTGGCCTCCAGTGTTGCAGACTTCGCGCAGAGCTGGGCGAAGCGGGATGCCTTCTGCCGGGTGGGCTGCGGTGACCGTTGCCCCGCCTGCGGCAAGGTGGAGGGCTTCTGGAAGCCTCAGCAGCTCTGCAGCCTCATCCCCAGCCAAAGCGGCGTCTTCGCCAAGTGCCACAGCAAGATCGACCCTGGCTACTTCTACAAGAACTGCCTCTTTGATACATGCGTCGATGGGGGAGCCATGCACACGGCCTGCAGCTGGCTGCAGAACTATGCCAGCACATGCCAGACGCAGGGCATTGCCATCATCGGCTGGAGGAACTTCACCTCCTGCTGTAAGTGCCACCCTGCGAGCGGCCTCTTCACCCCAGGGGCCAGTTCTAAGTCCCTTCCCTCGACAGTCAGGGAATTGGCATGCAGGGGCCCCCGGTTTCCACCTCGCAGTCTCGCAGCAGGGAGCGTGTCCCGTCCTAGCCAGGGCCAGACAGGGCTGGATTTGGCCCCACGCACTCGGTCCTCGGGGAATAATTTTGAACTGCATGCAGTATATTAGCGATGTAAAGGGTGAAGGCTAAAGGCCAGGAGACACTGTCCCTCTTGTGTTTGTTCCTCAGGAATTTCATTAGCAAGATTCACAGCCAGGAGTATGTTTGCTCTAATGTAGCCTCTCGCTATTGTCAATAAGATTTATGCCACAACATTCAGTTAGGCTCCCAAGGATGGGAGCCATGAGCCTCCCTAGCAGCGGCTCTATCTGACATCAGCCAGGAAGTAATCATCCTCTAATCATCCTCATTAATGAAATTGATAATTATGTTGTTCTTCATCCTAACAAACCACTTCCCGGCTCCAGAAACACTGCTTGCACGGCCACGAGACTACATCCCACGCACTGGGCCCCAAATCGCCCCTGGTGGAGACAATGTCCCCTTTTGGTGCAGGGTGGCCTTCACGGTCATGTGGCCAAGGAACGAGGGTGAGCTGACAGCAGCTCGTACATTGAAGCATGTCCCCACGCTGGCTGGAAGTCCTAGGGCCACCAGGAGCACCACAGTCCTTCAGCATTAGGGTCAGAGGGAGCCAGCACCAGGGCAGCGGATGCTGATGAGCATTTGCACATGGCATCCATCCTGGAGGTGTGTTGATAGTGTGTTTGTGTGTCAGGAGTAGATCTCAATAATCCTGGTGTGTCCCTTCCAACTTGAGGATATTCTATGGCGATTTCCCATAAGATCATGGCTGGCAGCAATCAGGCTGCAGAAGTAACAGCCAAGCAGGAAAAGCCAGTTTCAGGCAGGGAATTAATCTGCCTCGCTCGTGTTCTCCCTGCCCGTTGCAGCCGTCAGCTGTCCCCCCAACAGCCACTACGAGAGCTGCGTGTCCCTGTGCCAGCCCCGGTGTGCCGCCATCCGGCTGAAGAGCGACTGCGGCCACTACTGCGTGGAGGGCTGCCAGTGCGACCCCGGCTACGTGCTGAATGGCAAGAGCTGCATCCTGCCCCAGAACTGTGGCTGCTACTCCGACGGCAAATACTACGAGGTACGTCGGGCACGTCCTTCTCTCAGTGCCCTCCCCAGAATGATTTGTGACGTCACTTGCCATCGCCACAGGCAGGACACGTGATTGAGGAATATGTTGTAAGGTGGGATGCTGTGCCTAGTCACCATGGCACATGGTGAAGGCATCTAAAGGATCCAGGCAGGGACTGCACAGAAAGCACATACCCACTGAACACTGTGTTCAGTACAAACTAAAGAAAAGGGCAGCAGATGACAAGGGTGCAGATGGGCACAGGGGGAGAGAGGACAGCAGTGTCATCGCTAGCATGCTACATGTCCTTGCATCCTGCAAAAGGGTCACGTGGCTGTTAGGAGAGGACGATTTTGGTGTCCGTCAGGGACAGCAGGGAAATGGGAGCAGGGAGGGAGGACAGCTAGCAGCGACGCTCAACGTGGTTGGCGTCAGAGCCCAATGCTCTTACAAGTGTCGTTCTAGGTGCAGCACATGTGGTGAGCATAGTGTTTCATATGAAATCTACGTATTTGTACTCATATGAGGTCACTTGGGATTTTGCCATATGGGCATGATGCCACAGTTGCAACACCACAGCACAGCAGTTGCGATACATCAAGGGGGTAACAAAGGAAACACGCTGCACCATTCAGGTCTCCATGTAGTTACTGTCATGGTGCAGGGTGACCACCTTTTCCAGAAAGGAACACAGGGCTCAAAGACAGCCCGAGGCGGTAGCCGTCCTCAAAGTTTACCTTGCCGGTCATTCGTCTATTTTATGTTTGGTTGAGGCACATAGCCAGGGTATCTCCACTGGTCTGGCGAGCTCAGGAAGACACGTTTTTCTCAGTAGTATTATGTTGAAGGCCCTTACATAACCTGCAGGCACCTTGCTGTACGTGTGCAGCAAAGAGCTCCCTCCAGTCCTCCATGCGCGCAGATAAGCGCAGCTGCGGTCTAAAGCGTAGCCATGGTCACTTGCTGGATTTTTGAGCCGAGCAGTTTGGGCACATCCACCCTCACTCGCCGCCTCTGAGCCTTCTGTCTCCATAGGGGTTTCTGATTTTGATGCGGATGCAGAGAAGCAGTCAGCATGAACTTTGTGCTCATTGCTCAGTTTTCATCACCTGATTTCCCTTTGTTTACGGCAGAGGGGAGAAAGCCGTGCAGAGCATCCAGGGAGGGTCGGGAAGGGGACCCAGACCTCCGGTCTGGGTCGCCACTGGTCCGTCTTTCAGCCCAAGCAGCTCTTCTGGAACGGGGACTGCACGCGGCGGTGCCGCTGCTTCCGGCGCAACCTGATCCAGTGCGACCCGCGGCAATGCAAGTCGGACGAGGAGTGTGCCTCACGCAACGGCGTCCGCGGCTGCTTCAGCACCCGCAGCTCCTTCTGCCTGGCAGCGGGCGGCGGCGTCTTCCGCACCTTCGACGGCGCCTTCCTCCGCTTCCCCGCGAACTGTGCCTTCGTGCTGTCCACCATCTGCCAGAAGCTGCCTGACTTCTCCTTCCAGCTCATCATCAACTTCGACAAGTGGTCCTTGCCCAACCTCACGGTCATCTCCCCTGTGTACTTCTACATCAACGAGGAGCAGATCCTCATCAGTGACAGGAACACTGTCAAGGTGAGGTCTCACCGAGGTCTGGGCCACAGGGCCAGAAGCAGCCTACCACACTGGTCAGAGCGGCAGAAGCAGCCGCAAGGGAGGGTCGTGGCCACTGTCAGGCTGGGCAGAGGGATGCCGGCCAGGATGAGGGATGGCAGGAGGTGAGGCCGTCCCCAGGAAAGGAGCAGGCCATCGCCTGTCTTCATGTCCGATGTCCCGCCCGCAGCAGAGGTGAAGTCGCCTTTAGGTCAGAGGGGGATGCAGGTCTGAGAAACTAATAATGAGAAAGTAATAGATTGCAGCGGAAAGCACCAGGCTGGCCACCATCTTAATCTACTAAAAGAGGATAAAGAAAGAACTGTAAGAGAAGGGGCCAGCCTTTGATTTTAAATGTTTCTTAGGCTTCAATACATCACACGTTCTTATTTTTTATGTAGCTGGAACGCTGGTCACGCTACTGCAGCAGCAGAACTGGAGGGGATTTATAGTTCTTTACATACTGAACCACTCAGTAATGCGTTGTCTCTAGATCTAGCTGTTACGCATTCATCTCCTCTGTATCCGTTTTAATTGTAATTTGTTTGATATTGTCACAAACTCTGGAGGAGGAAAGAGGAGGACATGGGATGCACACAGGAGCGTTATAGTGTTTGTTGACATAGAAGGACACCCCACGTGGCCCATCTTGGTGAGAGAGAAGTCCCAAGATAGAGTCTACATGCGTTTGTATGGTTTAGTTTGTAACCTGGCCATATGCAAGCCTTTAAAGGGAGGCGAGGGCTTCAGAGGGAGTTGTTGGAGATGGAGGAGGAGGAGGAGGAGGAGAGGCAGCCGATCACCATTATAGCAGAGGCCTTGTTCCGGCACACTCAGGGTACCGGGAGGCATTTGAGGAGATAGTAGGCACCTGGCATTCACCCCCAGCAGCATAACGGACAGAAGAACATCAGCCTCGCATCCTTCCCTGTGCCAGGTGAACGGCAGCCTCGTGAGCATCCCCTTTGTCACGGGGCTCTCCACCAAGATCTACAGCCACGAGGGCTTCCTAGCGATCGACTCCGGCTCCGACATCCAGATCCGCTACAATGGCTTCAACGTCATCAAGATCACCATCGGCGAGCGGCTGCAGAACAAGGTGTGCGGCCTGTGCGGCAACTTCAACGGCGACCCGGCGGACGACCGCGCGACGCTGCGGGGCAAGCCGGCGGGGAGCAGCGTGGTGCTGGCGCAGAGCTGGAAGACAAATGGCATGCAGAAGAGGTGAGGCGGGTGCGGCAGGCGGGCACGGGGCCGGGTGCGCTGCGACCCCCTGCGACATGTCCGGTGCCCGCAGCTGCAACGAGCTGCAGTACTCCCAGTACGCCGCGGCCTGCGACAACGTCCAGATCCAGAAGCTGCAGAGCGACAGCTACTGCCTGAAGCTGACGGACATGAAGGGCTTCTTCCAGCCGTGCTACGGCCTCCTGGACCCGCTGCCCTTCTACGAGTCGTGTTTCCTGGACGGCTGCTACAACCGCAAGCAGGCACAGCTGTGTGGCTCGCTGGCGGCCTATGGCGAGGCGTGCCGCACCTTCGGCATCCTGGGCACCGAGTGGATCGAGAAGGAGAACTGCTGTAAGCGAGACGGGCTCCTCCAGGCAGCGGGTCGCTTCGAGCCCGCGGCCTACAGGTAAAAGTCCCGCCCGTTCTCGGCGCGTCTCGCGCCATTTAGCAGGAGTGGTGGAGGACCCCTGCGCCGGTGCCGACTGCCCCAACCGGAGCTGCGAGCTGGATGATGGCGGGGAGCTGTGCGGCTGCGTCGAGCCCCCACCCTACGGGAACAGTGAGCACGGGGGCGGAGGGACGGCTGGGAGGCGGGTCCTGGTGTGGGGCATCCTCGCGGTCGGTGCTGCGAGCCTTCCTGTTCCACCCCAGACACACACGACATCATCGACGCGGAGGTGACGTGCAAAGCCGCCCAAATGGAGGTGTCCATCTCCAAGTGCAAGCTGTTCCAGCTGGGCTTCGAGCGTGAGGGGGTGCGGGTCAATGACCGCCACTGCCCCGGCATCGAGGGCGAGGACTTCATCTCCTTCCAGATCAACAACACCAAGGGCAACTGCGGCAATCTGGTGCAGGTGGGATGGGCCAAGGGGGGTGTGGGGCCAAGAGCAGGCAATTTTTAATCCCAGCGCAGTGGTGGTGGGAGGGCTGTGAGGGTCAGAACTGTGCCTTTGGGAGGCAGCCTGACAGAGTAAAAGGGTCCCAGCGCCCGGGACACGTCTCGCCTCAGGCATTAATCAGGGCAGTGTGGGTTGGGGCAACAGTATTATATTGAGAGAGAGATGGAGAGGCTGCCATAGGGAAGGCACCAGTTTGGGGGCCAAAGCATTTGTCGGGACAAGGCGATTGGAAACAGCCCATCTTAAGGGATGCCATTTGCTCTTCGTGCAGTCCAACAGCACGCACATAGTGTACAAGAACACGGTGTGGATCGAAAGCGCAAACAACACGGGCAACATTATCACCCGGGACCGGACGATCAACGTGGAGTTTTCGTGCGCCTACGAGCTGGACATCAAGATCTCTCTGGATTCGGTTGTACGGCCAATGCTAAGGTCAGAGCAGGGGCAAGCCATGCGTACGTGCGTCCGTACAACGTGGCTTCTTGGTGGGAGGGGTCGCTCGTGCTAGGTCAAAGCCCGTTTTGTCTTCTTGTCGTTAAGCGTGATCAACCTGACGGTGCCGACGCAGGAAGGGAGCTTCACGACCAAGATGGCCCTGTACAAGAACTCCTCCTACAAGCACCCATACCGGCAGGGGGAAGTGGTGCTGACCACGCGGGACGTGCTCTACGTCGGCGTCTTCGTGGTGGGGGCCGACTCCAACCACCTGATCCTGATGCTGAACAAGTGCTACGCGACGCCCTCTCGGGACAGCAACGACAAGCTGCGCTACTTTATCATCGAGGGAGGGTGAGGGACTGAGGGCGGTGAGGCATGCATGGTCACGGTGCGTCTTGGCACGCGGGTGCCGAAGGAATGTGTCGAGAAAGGGAATCGCAGCCGGGTCAGACGCCTCACAGAGACGTCTCAAGGCTAAGGCGGGGATGAACGTCACTTAATTGTGGTACGATGCAAAGGCAGGGCCACCTATGTACCTACGCACGTAGCTGTGCGGCATAACCCTGACAGGCGGGCCACCCAGGCTCCATGCCTCCCTTCTGTCCCCAGCGGCACAGGGAGATAGAATAGGAAGGGTACAAGAGAGAAAAGCCGTAGGCTGCGATAAAGGCAGTTTAATAGGTAAAAGCAAGGCCATGCTGGTTCAAAATCAAACAAGGGATTCGTTTCCCAACGGCGCAGCTGGAAATTCCTCCCCTCCTCAACCCATTTTCCTCCAGCCGTTACAGGTCAGGGCAGCATCAGGCAGGTTTGGACACCCTTTCGGTCAGCTATCCCAGGGCACCTCCTTCCGTCTCATCGCGCGTCACCCGCCAATCCGCCAGCGCGTCTGCGAAGGGAAGGGGTCTCTATGCCACGCAAGGCCTGTCTGGCAGGAGTTGAAATACTGGTGCATTATCAGCCCCGGTCTGGTTAGGAACGGAAAGCATAGCTCCTTAGGAGCTACTGTGAAGACAGTTAGCTCTATGCCAGCCCAAACCAGCACGCATCATAGGGAAGAGGTGAGCTGAAACGCGGGTTCCACGACACAGCGAGACAAAAGAGCGTTACGTGAGGACGCGGGCAAGGGGCCTCACGGGGACAGGGGAGAGCGGTGCGCCTCGAGGGAGGGTCCCGATTAGGGGAGCGCCATGGGCAGCATCCATTCTTCGCACAGGTGCCAAAACATGAAGGACAACACCATCGGCATAGAGGAGAACGGAGTGTCCCTGACATGTCGCTTCCACGTGACCGTCTTCAAGTTCATCGGGGACTACGACGAAGTCCACCTGCACTGCGCCGTCTCTCTCTGCGACTCAGAGAAGAACTCCTGCAAGATAGTAAGTGGGATGAACGCCACAGGTTGCTCAGAGGAGAGGATAGGGGGGTTTCTGACACTCAGGCAGAGCACAGCGGCACAGTTCTCGCCGCATTCACGAGGAGGCCGGAGACACGGCATTGGGAAGAGGCCGGGAGGGTCGTGCCTCCATTTGGGCATAGTGCGGACAGCTCTGCTGCAGGCAGAACCCAGCCCCATCAGGTGCCTTCCAGGGACTGAGGTCGGTCAGAGGCACACAGAGGGGACCTGGGCAGGGGCTGGAAGTGACAGCGGCATCTCTGTCCCCACGCAGAACTGCCCCCAACACCGGCGGTCGGCCAGTGCCTTTGCTCAGGAGTCCCATGAGCAGATCCTGTCTGTGGGGCCCATTAGGAGGAAGCGTAAGTACTTGCGGCCCGAGTGAGGGCCCAGGAGGGCTGTCCACTTCCTGCGGGAATCTCCCTGGCACTAGGGGTGATGGGAAGAAAAAAGGAGCACACACTTGGCAGATGATGGGCGGGCTCCGGTCGGAATTGTCATCGCTCTGGCGATGAGGGAGCGGGGTTCCGGAGCGGGTGAAGGGGGCATTTCTCAAGATCTAGTGGCATTGATCAACGACCCTCCTGCATGGCTCGAGCGCAGGATCGGACTGGTGCGAGGACAACGGCGGCTGCGAGCAGATCTGCACAAGCCGGGCGGACGGGCCCCTGTGCAGCTGCGTGACAGGGACACTGCAAGGGGATGGCAAGAGCTGCAAGGGTAAGCACGGTGGGCTCGGGGCGGTCATCACATGGGACGGGCAGAGGCGTCTGTCCCAAGTCAGCAGGGCCACAGGGACCAGAGTCGGGGTAGGTGGCATTTAGGAGGAGGACGAGGCTTGGTCACCGCGTGCTGACAGAAGGGAAGCATCAGAGCACCCCGGGACCGTGGCGTGCCTAGGGGTAGCCAAAGGAAGAGGGAGGCATTTGGCAGCACGGAGACGGAGCACCACAAGGCTGACAGTGCTCTATCGTGAAGTGCCTGGCGGGCAGTCAGCTGGCAGGGTGGGAAAAGGTCCTGGGGAAAAGGGGGGCATCACGCGGGGGAAACGCGGGCTCAGAAGCGCATGAGTTGGCATCCGCAGAGGAGCGTGGGGTTCCAAGGTGAACTGCGTAGTGGCTTCCCAGCTAAGAGGCTGACATCTCAGCAGGTCTTGGAGAGAGGTCATGTCCATGCAGGGGGCACAGCTCACATAATCCTTCTTCCCTTGACAGCTTCCAGCTCCTCAGGAGATGCCCGAGCCCGAGCGAGCCTTCTGGTGGTGGTGCAGCTGTGGCTGTGGGCAGCATCACAGGACCCGACCTCATAGGGGCGGCTCTGCTGCCCATCCAAGTACTGTTCTCACATCAGCCTGAGTCTCTGTAGGGTAGGAGCAAGCACCCCCAGAGGCAAGCCCACCACCGAGCCAGCCTCTTAGGAGGAGGCAGGAGAGGGATCGACCAGAACTGGAAGCAGGGAAGGCACCATGATGACAGCAGCGTCGTGGAGATGAAAGCTTATCGGGACGCACATGCGACATAGCTTTTTTTTGCAGATTTTCCCTGGGTTCTTTTGTTATCATGCGGCATAGGCAGGCAGCTTCGGCCTGCTCTGCGCACAGAGGGCTTGGGCTCATCCACACATGGCATCTGCACCCTAGGGGGGCTTCTGGCCGTTATGGGTTACAGGCCTTGCAGAGGGGCACAGGCACCCGAGGTCCAGGAGAGCAGTCGGCATCATCAAAGCGATTGGATCCAGGCAGAGGTAGGTGATGCAGCACAAGTCAGGGACCAGAGGAGCACACTTGGCTCAGAGGACGTCGGCACGCCAGGGGAACGTGTCACACGGCGGCCCCCCAGATAGGGGAGCAGTCGCATTCCTGGGCGTTCGGGGGAGCCTGGGCATTCATTTTGGCAGAGAGAAGCCCATTCTGAAGCATTGAAGAGAAGCAAGGTCCTGAGAAGAGAGAGGAAGCCAAGCCAAACTCTCCTTCACAGCTGGAGACTTCACAGTGTATTTCGAGGGATGAGAGCTGGGTGGGAGCATGAGGGTCCGGGCTGGGGAGGCCAGGGATCAGGCTCAGGTCCCAGGTTGGTGCTGTGGGGGGGCGGGGGTGGGCGCGTTTTTGGGGGTGATCTGTCTGGTGTTTATACTTTGTGATAAGGCTGTGTGAGAATAAAAAAACATTTCACTTCTTCGTAAGTGGCGCAGTCCCGTGTGTCACAGTGGAATGGGGAGGAAGGCAGTGAGGGTCCCCAGGGCCGGGGCGGGGGGGGGGGGGGGGGGGGCAGGGCACAGGTAGTCCATCAGAGATGAGCAGGGAGGCGGCTGATCACGATGGGGAGGTGGGTAGCAAGACTTGCACATGCTCAGTTGCAGGGAGAATTAAAGGTGGATGGGGATTACAGCCATGTCAGGCAGCAGAGGGGGCTCAGCATTAACATGGGCAGTGAGAGGGCACAGGTGCATGGCACAGGTGTGGTTTGTATCAAGGGGGGAGGAGGGTTCCCAGGGAAGCAAGTGTATGAGTCTGTGATGTCAAACACCTGGGTGCAGGAGGGGCCACATAAGCTGCACGTGGTACAAAGTGTCTCCAAATGCACAGCTGCAACCTTACAAGTCAGTGAGCTGTTCCAGGCAAGGAACTTGGCCAAACCCGGGCCAAGACAAGAAAAGAGCCTGCCTTACCTAGCCACGCTGTGCCGCGCCGTGCTGCGCTTAACCGCGCCTTGCTGCGCTTAACCACGCCTTGCCGCGCTTAACCGCACCTTGCCACGGTTAACCGCACTGTGCCGCGCCTTGCCGCGCTTAACCGCGCTTTGCCGCGCTTAACCGCGCTGTGCCGTGATTAACCGCGCCTTGCCACGCTTAACCACGCTTTGCCGCGCTTAACCACGCTGTGTCGCGCTTAACCGCGCTTTGCCGCGCTTAACCGCGCTTTGCCGCGCTTTGCCGCGCTTAACCACGCTGTGCTGCACCTTGCCGCGCTTAACCGCGCTTTGCCGCGCCTTGCCGTGATTAACCGCGCTTTGCCGCGCTTAACCGCGCTGTGCCGCACCTTGCCGCGCTTAACCGCGCTGTGCCGCGCCTTGCCGCGCTTAACCGCGCTGTGCCGCACCTTAGCGCGCTTAACCGTGCTGTGCCGCACCTTGCCGCGCTTAACCGCACTGTGCCGCGCCTTGCCGCGCTAAACCGCGCTTTGCCGCGCTTAACCG
>VXAV01003023.1:228454-257033 GCA_013399715.1 Alectura lathami | reverse complement strand
TGTAAAGGGGATATAAGGGTAATAATACTGATAACTGGAAATAGTGACTTACGAGAAAGGTGATTTCTCACTCACATGCAAGCCCAACCCAGAAGGGGAAAGAAAGAGCCAAGAAAGCTGCGGCCTTCTCCCCTCACTGGAAAGCAGGGAGGTGGGGCATGATATAATGTATATGGTATTGAATACCATGTGGGTCAGTATGAGTCAGATGTCCTAACTCTGTTCTGCCCCTAGTTTCCTAATCCCTTCTCTTCCAGCATTTACAGATTTGACTGTGGTAGAAACCATGACACAAGGAATAAGAATGACGGAGATGCAAGGAGAAGCAAAGCCTGCACACTGAAGGTCATGCAACCAGGAAATATCATGGCATATTTAATATTCACCTGGAAGAAGGAAGAATATATCTGCTTTTCCATAACCTTAACAACATGAATACCAAAAAACATTCCTTTTATATCCTTACTTTCCTTTTGTCCTTGAGTTGGGTATAATACGGATATAATTTTCATACACCTAATTCTCTTTCCTTTTATTGAACACAAATTAACATCTCTATTTGAATATGTCATCCATGGAAAGATTTGCCTCTCTGGAGTGACAGCAAGGACACATGTCTAGAATTAGTTAAAATCTAGCAATCTAACTAATATAAATATATGTATATGTATAATCAGCATTCCAAGGGTGGCTGTTGTTATTCAGGGCATTTCTTTTACTAGCAAAGTATTAAATTAGATTAGCTTGTAGAACCCATAAACATATTATGTCCATGTGTTATAAGAAAGATAATAGAAGTAATAACAAATAGAATTTAGAATCACATTTTAATTAGTCATACGAACGTTTAACACAGAAATACTGACAAAGCAGAACTAACAGTGTAATGAAGGTGTAGATAGGAGACATCCCTGCAATATAAATGTAGTTTTTAATAAGATTTTTTACTTAAAATAATGATTTCAGTAAATCACTATAACTAGAAAAAGACCAAAATAGAAGTATGCCCTGTTTGACTTTACCTAGGAGAACAAAGACCCTTTTTTTCTCCTTTAACATGAATCTTACTATGAGGAAAAGTATTCAATTCATCGATAAAATTACTCATATATTTCTTGGAATATCTGATTTTTAGTTCACATGAAGAAAAGCAGTTAAGAGGAGAGGTGTCAGCTTGTGTTCTCTGGATAATTATTACTAAATTTCAATAAGTTATATGCTATTCACGATTAATTGGTATAACAATTTTAACTCTTTCTAAAAGGATCATCTAATATATTTTCTGTTAACATTGTTATTAAATAGCTCTCCTAGGCAATAACAAAACAATTTTTTTTTTTTTTTAATTATCCAGAAAGAGTAGCACAAAGACACAGCATTGTATGAAACATTAATTGTGAAAATCTTGCATCACCTTTGTATATACTGGTCAAATGTCCAAAGTGGATGAGTTGTAAAGCAGTAATTTCTTGGTAGTCTAAATATTTTTTGAGGCAGATATATTTCCATATGGCACAGAATACTATGGTACATAGCCATACATTATAACACAAAAAAAATTCTTTTCAGGATTTTTTTTTTTTAAAGTATTAAAATAAAACAATATATATGAAGAACACAGCAAAATCAAAAATTTGCAAAAAACTGTTTACTATATTTATTTATACATCTGCATAGTCCCAGCTATCACATGCTACATCACTGAATGTATTTTAAGGTAGATATTAATTGTACTCCATTTGTACAGGTAAGTCCCTGGCTTGCTCAGGATCATAGAGGCAGACACTGTATAAACAGGGAAACACTGGTCAAGATAGTATTTTAACCCCTGAACTCATTTAACAAATGAAATAACATTAAAAAAAAAAATAGAAAGAGGAAAATGTATACTTAAATGGACAAGAATTAAGACAGCATATCTCCTTCCAAAAAAAATCTGTAACAAAACAAAACAAACAACAACAAAAAAAGAGCAGGTGGAATGTACTTTGCAAACATGGGCTAAGAAGGATTTTAAAGAATAGACAAAGACACAGTAACATGTTATGAGAACTCATTGTCACAATATAGCATTCAGACCTACAGCTTAGCATGAATTAAAAAAGGATTAAACCTTTATGACGATAAGGAGAACATCCATAGTTACTTTAGGTAGGATATAAAATAATATTTTCAGAAAAAAGTGCAGTCCTCAGGGCATAAGTGAACAATTAACGGAGGAACTTAGGAAGAAACTTCATCTGTAGCTAAATTATTGCTCACCAATAACTGCCTTTGAAGGTATGTTCAAAGGATACCATTAGAATTAGAAAAACAACCTAGAAATACTATTGATCAAATTAATTTTGGCAATTTCTATTCTTCAATCATATGTGTTAAATACATTCTGTTACAGCAGTTAGAATATTGCTATACATGTTCACCTCCTTTCTACTGATATAATCAGGATCTAGGAATTTCTTTTTAAAAATAAGAGTAAGTGGAAGTATATGTTCAGAGCAGTTGGAAAGGAAAAATTATTTCATTGACAGAATAAATATCAATATCATATTAGCTTTGTAATTATTTGGCTAGCTCATTTATATTTACTCTTCATCTAAATGTTTAGGCCTAAATTAAAAAAAAAATAAAATGAAATGCAATATAATATCAAAAGCAGAAATTTTTGATAAACCAAAATTTATACATACATATATATATCCCTGTAATTTTAAATATATACAAATTCTATGTTCTGGAAAATATTTCACAGTTCAAATATTTGGTCAATTAAGAATGCAGAAAAATAAGTGTTTCTAACTCTGCCACTTTGCTGTGTACACGCCATGGTTATTCAGACATGTTACCATTACAGAGGTAATTCATACACTAATTACATGAAGTAAGTCTTGTCTTTGTCATGAATAATTAAATAATCAAGCAAAAACATTCAGAGACTGGCAATTTTTAATTATACCCATGGTATTCACTTAAGAAACAATGGAATTGAATGAGATATCCTCTTTCAGCTCTAGAGTAATTTTCAGTGGTAAGACAATGAACTATTTTGGAAAGGAAATACTCAGAAGTTATCACCTCCTCATGAATATTTCTCCCACACAGAAATTTTCAGTGCTGATGAAACACTGATTTCTTTGAACGCAAAGAGCACCTCATGCTTCACAAACTGGTGTTTTGCCACAATTTAGGGCACAAACCCTCACTTGTGAGGAGCATGGCTGGGCATTTGAAGCTCAATGTTTGCTGTGTAGGATATGTGAGACCTGTGAATGGAAATATTCTCTGTGGATATGACTACACTGGCAAACATCTCCTCAACTCATTGTTATTCCTTACAGGTCCAGTGCACAAATGCTTGTTCATTCCCAACATACTTTTTGTGATAAGCCCATTAGTTTGCTCTGATAAAAAAACCATCTGCAGTTGGATGTAATTATTTCAGGAAACTGCTCACAGAAGGCGTTATGGAGAAATCTTGGTCTGATTTGGCTCTTTCTACCCTCCGCCAATGTACTCCGACACCGTGTTTGTATACTTAATATTTCAGTTACTTAAAAGTGAAACACATACACTCACACACAAATAACTCTTTCTTAGATTCACAGGGTCAAAAATATGGAGCCTAAATGACATCCAGAGTCAAATATTTTGTAGTCTGGATATGGCCAATCAACAACTGATGAGGCTGAGCATGTGTGAAGAGTGAGTGTAAGCAATACTGGCCAAGCTGAGGGAGATTAACTTCATGGTATGGACACAGTATTGATATGTCATGGTATGGTAGTGTCACAGAATCACAGAATCACAGAATCACAGAATGTTAGAGATTGGAAGGGACCTCGAAAGATCATCTAGTCCAATCCCCCTGCCGAAGCAGGAACACCTAGAGCAGATCGCACAGGAACACATCCAGGTGGGTTTTGAATGTCTCCAGGGAAGGAGACTCCACAACCTCTCGGGGCAGCCTGTTCCAGTGCTCTGTCACCCTCACTGTGAAGAAATTTCTCCGCATATTCAAGTGGAACCTCCTATGTTCCAGCTTGCACCCATTGCCCCTTGTCCTGTCACTGGATGTCACAGTGAAGAGCCTGGCTCCATCCTCCTGACACCCACCCTTTACACATTTATAAACATTAATGAGGTCACCCCTCAGGCTCCTCTTCTCTAAGCTGAAGAGACCCAGCTCCCTCAGCCTTTCCTCATAAGGGAGATGCTCCACTCCCTTCATCATCTTGGTGGCTCTGCGCTGGACCCTCTCCAGCAGTTCCCTGTCCTTCTGGAACTGAGGGGCCCAGAACTGGACACAATACTCCAGATGCGGTCTCACCAGGGCAGAGTAGAGGGGGAGGAGAACCTCTCTCCACCTACTAACCACTGCCCTTCTAATACACCCCAGGATGCCATTGGCCTTCTTGGCCACGAGGGCACAGTGCTGCCTCATGGTCATCCTGCTGTCCACCAGGACCCCCAGGTCCTTTCCCCTACGCTGCTCTCCAACAGGTCAGTACCCTACTTATACTGCTTCCTGGGGTTATTCCTGCCCAGATGCAAGACTCTACACTTGCCTTTGTTAAATTTCTTGTTAAATAAACATACTTGTTAAATAGTATGTGCTATCCTTTAGGCTTTAGTTCAGTCTTCTCATGTATTCAGATAGGAAAGCCGTCTTATAAGCTACAAGTGTGGTTCAGAGAACGGAATATGATCTTTGTTTGCAGCAACTCATCTAATGGGAGCTACAGATTAAAATTTCCTCATTACAGGTGTAAAACAGAAGGATGGTAATTTTATTCTTCCACTTTCATCCATTTTTCTTCCAGTCTTTTTTGTTCTCCAAAATGTTTAAATTGTTAAATAAATTATCACAAGTTGTCATAAAGCTCTTATATATTAATGTTTTGAAAAAAAAGTTTTATGTCTCAGTAGCTATTCAATGTGAAAACATTGCTGTAAATTCAGATTCAGGAACACTCTACTTTACTGCTTGGCAGAGTCTAGGAGCTATATAGCTAAACTGCCCTTCTTTTACATTTTTTTTTCCTGTGTGTCCAGCATTTACCACTACTGGAAGGAGGACAGTTGGATCACACATACATTTCTTACACTCGTATATAGACTATGACAACTCATACTATGAAGTTGACTTAATAAACTCATTGGTATTACATTGTTTTGTAAATGTCTTCTGTAGCTCCTAATATTCCAGGCACAAATGGATTTTGTAACAGTTATTTACATTTAAATTAGAATGCAGTTCTTCACAAGTGGAGCCTACCTCACTGATTCAGAAGTCAAACAAAAACAAATAATCTCAATTTTGTAATTATGTTTGTAATAATCAGATCTTGACTGTTTAAGTTTTGATTTTTGTTTTTAACATCAGAAACTGTTGAGGCAGGCTTTTTGTTTTTAAAATAAGAACTACTATTTTGGTTTAGATTTGCTAGCTTAAAAATCACAAATCCATTTTCACAGTTCATATAAATCTCACTGTACAATTTCTAGCACAGCAAGGAGAAACTCAGTAGATAAGTAGAGAAAATTATTTTGAAACTAAGTTGGTGTTCTTAAGGAATTTGATTTATAAAATGCATTTTTTTTTTTTTTTGCCTTCAGTAAATTCTTGAAAGTCATTATGGCATTTTTTCTACTTAACTTTCTTCTATATGCCTGGTGATGGAAATAGATATTTAAAATATTTAAAGCAGTTTTATAAATGCTATATGAATACCACAGTTACCTTTATGTCTTTGGTACTATTTTCAATCTATGTTTTGGTATACAAGACAATGTATTTTCACAAAAACAAAACAAAATCATAGGAGCTAAGCTTAGTCTTGAATGAAAATCTGGGAAGCAAATATGAGCAAAACAGCAGTTCTCTTATGACTAAATTGCAAAATAACTACCATTTTGTCTTAAAGAATGTAAAAATACAAATTCTATAAGATGCTCTAGTCTAGAGAAGTTTGAAAAATATAGCTTTTTTTAAAAAAAAAAAAAAATGTTCTTTCCCATTCTGATGTTGGGGTTCTGAGAACATCCTAGAGGATTCCTTAGCTATGCGTAGCCCAGGAAGCTCTCAGGTCTGCCTGGATGTGCCTCAGGGCAGCAGTGTTCCTGCAGAGGGGTGAACACTGGGTTCATGCCAATGGCACTCTTCTCTAGAAAAAGAACATCAGGAAAGGGTTGGTACAGGAAGTTCCAGGAGAATTTAACTGGTAACTTTGCAAATAGAACCCCGTGTTATGGCGAACAGTGACTGAATATTGGGAACTGATAGCTCTTTACAGCATGAAAGTCTCCATGACTACATACAGCTGAAGGGACAGTGTTTTTCCCTGAATAATGGAAAAAGAAAGACCAAAGGCAGAGAGGGCTAGTGAAATTAGCACTGTGGGAGTTAAATAGGCTGTATGTACTACTGTTGCTATTACTAATTTATTTAGCATTCAGACTGCAATGTAATGAAGAGTCTTTTGTCACATCATTTTTTAGAGCCAGACACCAGAGAGATGGAAGTTAAACAAATTAAAAACCTGTTCATTGCCCTAGGCATCTTTTACTTTGTCATTTGGTTCAGTTCATTTCAGCATTCCACTTTTAATGGCTCACTTAGTTAAACTTGAACTTATGATTACTATTACTACTTCTAATAAAGGCCTATTTTGTGAGGTTTCATTACTGTCGCCTCAGGATAACAGCTGCTGATTTGTTTTACAACTATAATATATTTTATTTAGGTTTTCTCTTAAAAACCACTGGCTGTGGTGCTTACAGTCATTGTTGTCTGCTCTAACAGCTAGTTTGTAGAGCTGGCATAGCCTGGAGGATATTGTATACATCAGGACTGAGGATGGATGAGTCAGATCTGCAATCATCTCCCATTTATACCACAGGTTTGCTTCTCAACTTTGACAAAATCATTTCTTTTCTCCCTGTAAAATACAGACAGTAATATCAGCATGCCCTGACAGGGACTTAGATGCCTCCTGATAAATGGTGCTAGATAAGAGTAGCGTATTATCTAGCAGAGGTTATATATTGCTATTTTATACTGCTCATATGCTAGAGTAAAGTCACTGTCTTTGGTACAGTTATTAGGGATTTTCATTGGTTCATACTGTTAGAGATATATGGGACAAATTCAGTTATTTGGATTTGTATAATAATTACGAAGTATTGCACTGATACCAGGCTATGGTTAATTGGATTATCTTGGAAATATATAACTGAGAGGTTAACATATCTTTATGACCCAAATTCAGAAGGCAAACTGTGTTCTGAACTAATCATTTTGTCACTTGTCTTTTTCTCTGATACGGAGTATAAACAGATTACTCCATGTTAGACTCCTGAAGCTTGGTTGTTCTTGCTATGTTTCACAAGCATAAAAGATTAAAAATGCCCCAAAGGATTCTCTGGCAGCATCATAGTACCCTGCCATAATCCCTGCTGGAGCAGCTTGTGTACTGCACTACATGGAGTTGAGCCTCCATTCCACCTCAATTTCTCAAGACCTGTGTTTTCTGATCCATTGCTCAGACCAAAGAGATGATCTGAGCCATATTTCCCCTGCTTATATCTGCAATGTGATGCACTAATATTGTCTGACTTATGTTCAATTTCTTTACTTCGTGCAGTGATTATAAAGAAACTTAAACCGACTTAATTTTTATAATAAACATAGCAGAAGCAAACAAAAGAAAACAAAACAAAGCAAACAAACAAAACCACACAAGATATTGCATTATTTCAAATTCCCTGTAATTTAGGCTAAGAGAGAATGCCCATCCTAGAATCACTGTCTGCTCATTGGCCCCTATTCTACCTTGCATTCAGGTTCCTAAGTGGAAATAAGTGATCCATTGGGTATCATTTGCGAACATATCATGAGAAACAAAACTAATTTAATATATGCAAAAGCCTAGCTTGCAGTCAACAAGAAAAAATGAGACATCAAAAACACATAATAGCAAATAAATTAGCAATAAACACAGTGGAATCTTTTAGACTGTAGTTTATGAACACAGTAAAGGCAGATGTTAAGTATCAGGACTATAGAAACTTAGCTACATGCAGTAGGAACAGAGCATGCAAGAAGCCTCCACTACTTCTGTTTTTGGTTGTCAAAACTTTCAAAATACATTTACCTATAGAATGGTGATTTTATCAGTAAACCTGATGTACTGAGTTTGTGGCTGTTCATCTCTTACAACTCTGAAGGCCAAGTGTTTAAGAATATTAGGCCACCCAGTTCAGGTAACCAGTTTTTAAAACCTGGGTCTCAGCGCATATTTGGGATAATGGATTTTGTGATAAACTACACTACTGACCTCTGCTGAAAAGAATCAGAACTGCTCACTTTTGAAAATTCACTTGCTTACCAGCAAGAACTACAAAGGATTGTCCCTTCACATCAAGCTACAGGGACTGGAGAATGAAGCTGAAAGGTCTGTTTGTCCATTGGGTCAAGAAAATAAAGACCGTAGATCAGAGACAACTACCCAAGCTAAGGGAAATCTCTGGCAAAAGAAGACCAAGGTACACACTTGTCATGCTCAAAGATGATCTGGAACAGGTTGCCCAGAGAGGTGGTGGATGTCCACCCCTGGAGACCTTCAAGGTCAGGCTGGACAGGGCTCTGAGCAACCTGACCCAGCTGTAGGTGTCCCTGTGCACTGCAAGGGAGTTGGACTAGATGGCCTTTAAATGTCCCTTCCAACTCTATGATGCACCTTTTGCACAGCCAAAACGGCCTAACTAGATATTGTTTGAGTTTGTGAAAAGGACTGTATTTCATATCCATATAAAGGAGGCATAGTTCAGAGCTTCAGGAACTTCCTTTCATCTTATGTTCAGGTCTCCATTGTTCCCACCTAGTATCATATGTACCATGCTCCCTCATTTAGAAAGAAATTCTGCCCTACAAATGATCTGTAGTCACCATACCCAACTGTTTTCATCAAAGGTATACACAAAAAGGACCATCTAAGAACTTCCATTCATAACATAACACAGTGTTAACTGCAAGTATAATTAAAAACTTCATATTCTGATGAAGTTGCTTTCAGATGCCCAGTACTTATTAAACCAGGAACATATTTTTCAGGTTCATTATCTAGACTGTTCCAAAGTTGGAGCTCCATTATATTTCACGGAGAGTTGAAGCTTGGATGTTGAACCCTACAACAGGAAATTTATATAATCAAGATCACCTAGTAGATGGTACAAATTTTCTTTGATTAAATCCTAGACACAGACAACAAATATTTAGAGAGCAAACAAAGGTGAAGGAAATAATATTTCATTAGGGAAACAGTTTTAAGAGTAATCAGGATGGAGAAGTCAAGATACTTTATAAAAGGAAGAATGGGTGCCTGAGGAGGAACAGCTGCAGAGTCCTGAGAATTTCTAGGGAAAACTAGATTTTCTCTGCTTTGACCTTGGTGACTACTTCCTTCTTTTCCTTATGTTTCCTCACCTGAGGTTCCTCACAGCTGCCTATCTTACTCTTACATCCTTTCACTACACCAACTTCCATTACTTCCTTTCCTTTCAAGATAGATCCTACCCTGTCCCTAAAACAAAGGACAGTTGGGAAAAAAAAAAAAAAAAGCGCCATGCAGACATTTTTTTTTTAACATATTTTTCTTCGGTTTGTGCCCCTGACTATTCTGAAAGGATCTGAGTAAGACACAATGTTGAATCCACAATGAACAATTTTCATAATTGAAAACAGCAAGTAGGCATCTGCAATAATATCTGCGTTTTCAGCTGTTGGTATATAAATTTTTGGAAAAGGAGGAGTAATCTTTCTGTCCTAGTGAAAGAGGATAAAACAGCTCTCTTTCTTGCTCCTCTAGGGAGCTAAAAGAATTTGTCACTGATAAGGAAGTCATTTAGAAGGCATTTCTAGGATATCAGTCAGGCTTATATGCAGCACAGCAGGAACCATATTAAGGAGACCAAAGCAATTAGCAAGAAAAAGTCAATTCCCTGGAGAGACTGAAAGATGTTTGAATTCTACTACCAGGCTGCTTGTTCTGAAGTTTTGACTGAGCTTTCTTCCTGGGTAAAGTGGCCACCAAATATTTTATATTTAAAAAGTAGTTGAAATGTAAAACATGTATGACAATCATAGGCGATATATTTTAATTGATTTAGCAGTGCAGATAATTCATCCCCTGAGATAATATAGGACCTATATTTAGGAAAGTTTAGGTACTCCTGTTCCCATTAATTCAATAGATAAATTAACCATAATTCTCTGAATGAACCTTAACAGACTATGTCACCAGAAGTTCTGTATTTAGATATGAAAATGGTAAGAATTGGGATGCAGGGCCCAAAATAGATTTGGTGCTTCTTCATACTTATTAATTCCTCTGCAGCAACCGTCATTCCAAGTATGGCTTTGGTTGTTTGGTTCTTTTTTTGTTTCTTTTTTTCATTGTAATATTTTTGGTGAGTGAGGTGGAAGTTTCTGGTTTCAGTAAAAGTATATAATTTTACCCTCAAGTGATTCCTAACATTACTGCTTGTTAGTAACACCTAAGATGGTCATCATAGTGTTGACAAGGTTTCTGTGTTTGTGATCATAGAATCATAGAATGGTTTGGGTTGGAAGCAACCTTAGAGATCACCTAGTTCCAACTCCCTGCCATGGGCAGGGACACCACCCTCTAGACAAGGTTGCTCAGAGCCGCATCCAGCCTGGCCTTAAACACTTCCACAAGGAGACATCCACAACTTCTCCGGGCAACCTGTTCCAGTGTGTCACCACCCTCACAGGAAACATTTTCTTCCTGATATCTAGCCTAAATCTCCCCTCTTCCAGTATATGGCCTTTACCTCTTGTCCTGTTGCTACATGCCTTTCTAACAAGTCCCTCCCCAGCTCTCCTGTAGGCCCCCTTCAGGTACTGGAAGGCCGCTATCTGGTCCCCCTGGAGCCTTCTCTTCTCCAGGCTGAACAACCCCAACTCTCTCAGCCTGCCTTCATAGGGGAGGTCCTCCAGCCCTCTGATCATCTTGGTGCCCCTCCTCTGGACCCCCTCCAACAACTCAATGTCCTTCTTGTGTTGGGGGCCCCAGAACTGGATGCAGTACTCCAGGTGGGGTCTCACGAGAGAAGAGTAGAGAGGCAGAATCACCTCCCTCGCCATCCTCAGTCACACTTCTCTTGATGCAGCCCAGGGTGTGGTTCTGGGCTGCAAGCACACGTTGTCAGCTCTTGTTGAGTTTTTCATCAACTGACACCCAAAAAACCTTCTCCACAGAGCTGCTCTCCAGCCATTCTCCACGCAAGTGGTATTTGTGTTTGGGATTGCCCCAACCCAGGTGCAGGACCTTGATCTTGGCCTTGTTGAACTCCATGAGGTTGGCATGGGCCCATCTCTTGAGCCTGACCAGGTCCCTCTGGATGGCATCCCTTCCCTCTAGCATGTCAACGGCACCACACAGTTTGGTGTTGTCTGCAGACATGCTGAGGGTACACTCGATCCCACTGTCCATTTCACCAACAAAGATGTTAAACAGCACTGGTCCCAGTAATGATCCCTGAGGGACACCACTCATCACTGGTCTCCATTTTGACATTGAGCCGTTGACCACAACTCTCTGGGTGCAACCATCCAGCCAGTTCCTCATCCACCAAGTACTTTGTCCTTCAAATCTGTGTTTTTCCAGTTTAGTGACCACGATGTCATGCGGGACAGTGTCAAACGCTTTGTACAAGTCCAGGTAGACGACATCAGTTGCTCTTCCCTTATCCATTGATACTGTTACTGCATCATAAAAGGCCACTAGGTTTATCAGGCACGATTTGCCCTTGGTGAAGCCATGCTGGTTGCCACAATCACCTCATCTTCATTTTCCATGTGCCTTAGTAGATCCTTCGGGAGGATCTACTCCATGAAATCATTCTTCATTTTTAGTGACATCAAAATGCCTTTTGTGCAATCAATGGATTCTTTACCTAAGCAGTCCAATAAATTCTGTAATTTGATTACAATAATCATACTAAAAATGTGTAAATTTGATCAGAATCCTAGCTCGTCTTCCTCATCATGGGGTGAATCTGATTTCTCTAGTTAGGTTCCTTTCCTACATAGGTCATTTAAGACCTGGACGGAGCTGGAGAGGAAATGTTGATCTGTACATTGTAGTTAGAGTAGAAAGCAAATGAAACAGTGAAAGAAAAGGCCAAAGAAGGAAAGGAGGGGAAGCAGAACAGATGCATGAAACAGGAAAAGATAAAACAAGATTTTGCATGTTCTAGGTTTCCTTCATTTGTGGTTTGGACATAATACTTAAAAATAATGTCATCCTCGGTACTGTTCTTTGCCAAAATCTGCTCAGTGACACTTACTGGTGAAGAAGAGAGTCCTGAGATGAAACAAGACATATGCAGGTGTTGGCAAGCTCTCTGCCAAACAATGTGTTAAAAAGAGAGAGGAGATGGTTTGGCTTGTTCCATCAGTATTTATTCTAAACTATTTCCAACATACACGTTTGTTTTTCAGGGCTTTTTGGGTTTGTTTTCTGGGCTTTTTCTTGTTTAACAGATACAATCTTGACACAGCAGTATGTTATTAGACACTTTATGAATTTTTGAGTCTATTATTTTTGATTTTGGCCTTTAATATTTTGAAGTCTTGATTCATTTTGCCAAACATTCACACTCATCAACATCTGAGATGCTGTCAAGTGTTATGTCTGATCTTCTACTGCTGCATTATTTACACCTCCAGTGACATGATGTCATCAGATAAAGATGCCTTTAACATCACTAGACACAAACATTTAGGTGACTAATTCAAGCTCATGTCAGACTTCCACAGATAATAAGTATTTCTAAAGATGTTTACAGGGTGATTCATCCCATCTGGATTTAGTGCCATATTTTGGTCTGGAAGAAACCCCCACGCTGCCCTTCTTGAACTGCCTATCTCTCACCATTACCTATAGAGCAATTTAGACTAGATGTTTAATTTTCAGATGGTTAACATTAGATGAGAAGAGATCTAGCCCCTTTATGTGTCTGACTCAATTTATCGACATTCTTTGTTGTAGGTGATGTGTTACAGTGAACTTGCACTCTCAGAGCTGAATTGAAAATTAATGTCTTTCCTTTCGTAGTCCTCAGAAAATATTGGCTTGGTCCTTCTTTACTGTATTCAGGTCATGCCTTACCTAAAGATAAAAAAAAAAAAAAACACCTATTTTCATATATTTCAAGGTGTTGCCCAACTGTCATGGAAGATACATGACAGAGTCATAAATTGTGACATAAATTATGTCAGTAATTTGCAGGAAGTCTGTCTTTGAACAGCTAGATCATATGATATGCTATTATCCTTACTCTATTTCATATTAAACAACAACAAAAAGTCTCAAGTGATATTTTTTAATCATATGGAGTCAAATTTGAGATTACAAGGAATATAATAACCCATGAAGTAATTTGCTATAAGTAGTTGCTTAACAATTCCATTCATTTTTCTTAGGATACAAGGTCAAATATGTGAAAAGTGGTATCTTTTAGTTCACTAGAACTGAAACAGGAAAAAGCAAGCCTAGGAAGATATTATCCCTTTCCTGAGGTATGTCTATTCTACAATTTCAGTTCAGTGCAGGGGTGACCTACTTAGCTTTATGTGTGAGAGCTAAACACTAATCCATCACACTGGAAAATTTGGCATACTCCTTATACCATGACAACAAGTAGAGTAAATTAACCTAGACTCAGCTTGATGTTGCACAGAAAGACTGTTTCTGGTATCCAAGCTGGCTTGGTTGAACCAGATTTAGGAATCTTTCCACTATAGTCATTAAAGTCTATTGGTTTAGTACTATCTGTGTGTTCTTTCCCCAATGATTTTTCTAGGATATTTTTACCTCTGAATAAACTGCTTACAGTGCCTGCTTATATCCATCTCTCTATAGGTATTGCTTAGATATCTGACATTTGTAGGCAGTAGAAATACTGGTTTTTAAACCAAAGCCGAAAAGATTATAGCTACCCCAATGGAGCTGTGTATCTGGCATCACCTGTATTGCCAGGGGCTGCATAAGAAGTGCCTTGACGCATTTATTAGATGTTGTTTGTGTTAAGAATATATCTCTTGATTCTGGATGTAAAAGGTTATTCTGCATCATGATAATGTGCAAATCTAAAACAATTTATAAATACAGAATGACAAATAGGGTTGTTGACAGTGCTGCCCTTGGGGAAAGAAAAACACTGGGTTTATGAAAGGAATTCCTCACACAGAAAACTATCTGTCACCAAAAACCTGATCCAGCTGAGGGACATAAAAATCCCTCCAAAATGTACTGCCCAGTGTTGAATTGTGTAAAATGTTGTCTGTAGAACAGTGAAGAAACACTGCATAATGAAGGGTTTTTTTAAAAATCACCCCCATAAGCATATCATGGGCTCTCTTCATCATCACTTCCCAACATACTTCTGTTTTGAAAAGAAACGTATTTCCAAATTTATACCTGAGAATGCCTACAATTGGTAGGTAAACATAAATAAGAGAGTATATCACTGACACAAAAAAAGTTACCATCAAGTTTAAAAAGATGTTGCATATTCATGATTTGTCAGTAATGCAGTAGAGTCACATTATGTTCATAATCAGAGGAAAAAGCCACCTCAGAGGTAAAAGCTTTCCTCAGCATGTAGCTACATGGCTACCAGGTAGTCTGAAAGAAAGCAAATGCAGAGACATGGAAATAAAGGACTATACCCAGTTCTCCAATAGTGAAAGTCCCTACAGTCTCATATGAAAGTGAGAATCACAGAATCACAGAATGTTAGAGATTGGAAGGGACCTCGAAAGATCATCTAGTCCAATCCCCCTGCCAAAGCAGGAACACCTAGAGCAGATCGCACAGGAACACATCCAGGTGGGTTTTGAATGTCTCCAGGGAAGGAGACTCCACAACCTCTCGGGGCAGCCTGTTCCAGTGCTCTGTCACCCTCACTGTGAAGAAATTTCTCCGCATATTCAAGTGGAACCTCCTATGTTCCAGCTTGCACCCATTGCCCCTTGTCCTGTCACTGGATGTCACAGTGAAGAGCCTGGCTCCATCCTCCTGACACCCACCCTTTACACATTTATAAACATTAATGAGGTCACCCCTCAGGCTCCTCTTCTCTAAGCTGAAGAGACCCAGCTCCCTCAGCCTTTCCTCATAAGGGAGATGCTCCACTCCCTTCATCATCTTGGTGGCTCTGCGCTGGACCCTCTCCAGCAGTTCCCTGTCCTTCTTGAACTGAGGGGCCCAGAACTGGACACAATACTCCAGATGCGGTCTCACCAGGGCAGAGTAGAGGGGGAGGAGAACCTCTCTCCACCTACTAACCACTGCCCTTCTAATACACCCCAGGATGCCATTGGCCTTCTTGGCCACGAGGGCACAGTGCTGCCTCATGGTCATCCTGCTGTCCACCAGGACCCCCAGGTCCCTTTCCCCTACGCTGCTCTCCAACAGATCAGTACCCAATAGTATCAGTAATCAGTGATCAGTACCAGAATAGTGGGACAGTCAGTCCCAATATTAAAAAATATTTATGACATGGATATATTGTATATAAATATATATCTTACTGTGTTAATAAGTACCAACAATACTACCAAGATTATTTTCTCTTCCTAGGTGTTTTGTTTCCATTAAGTCACTGACACAAGGTAATGACATGTTGCACAAAAATCTATTGTTCAAATTGATACAATCATATTTAACACTGATGAAGTACAGCACTAATATTGCTCACTAGCTCCCAGTTGCTGGTACTGTCTAACTGCCTGTGAAAAGGCTAAAAAATTCTGATTTTGGTATAGAATAAATTGCAATGATTTTAAAAGATACCTGCACTTACTTAGGGATTCTTCTTTCCTATTGGTGATTTTTTCCATACTGTATCTACAAACTAGATCCAGAAGAGCCATAGGGATTATGGCTCTAGATTCCTCTGCAGAGTGGGCTACGCAGTCCTCAATCAGGTTCTCATTCTCAGTTTATCTATTAAGGAGAGAAATTTTTATGATTTAACGTAACAATCCAACTACATTAATTGAAGGTTTCAGTTCATTTGCCTAGAGCAAGGATCAAAGTGCTGTTTGAGATGTCTTAAGGTATATTGCACAGTCTTCACCTGCCTGTAGGTCCAGAAAGACACAAAACTCCCTTATGTTTCTTACCAAATGGCTCAGAATATGCCTTAAATAGCAATAACTTCCCAAAATGCATTATTTTCTTATTCCTATTTCCCAAAGACTGACTTTTAAAATGGGGAAAGGAGGGGAGAAGGGTGAGGGGGCAGGGTTTATATTCTGTACATTAAAGAAACACTTTCTAGTTATTATCTGCATCCATAAGCATTAGATCTCTTCTCCTTTCACAGTAAAGATGAAAGCTGAGATACTTTCATTTTCTCTTAAATCTTGAAAGTATATCCTTAAGAAGTCATAAAGTAAATGCAGGACAAGCAATAAAGATGTGAAGGAGTCTTCTGTCCAATGTCACGAGAGGTTTCTTAACGATCCCAAGAGACAAAATTAAGACACAAATGAGGTCAAATGCCATAAACTAAACCTAATTTTATTATCAGAAATCAAGAGACTATAGGGATAGGACAGAATAGGAAAGGAGTAAGGTAGAAGAGATAGACAGAGAGAGAGACAGTAGAGCAAAGAGATTTCACCACTCCTCAGGTCCAGCTATGTCTGGGTGTCAGGGTCTGCCAGTCTTTGGTCATGGTGGGTCATCGTCCAAGGCGTGATGGTGAGTTGATATTGACCACACACCTCTGAGCATACAAGCTCCCTTAGTTATAGTCCAGTGGTCCCAGACCACTCTTTGAGTGACAGTTTCTGGCATCCAGGTTCTCAGCAGGGATCTCTTTTGTTTCTGTCTTCCAGGCCTTGCAAATTATAATCAGCAGTGGTAAGAGGAAGCAGGTGGGCACCAGGCTATGTCCTGCCTTCACAGAACACAGTGCTGTCAACTCCTAGCTTCCCCCACCCAGGTGAAAATATTTACTCCCAGGCAAGGGTCTACAGGAGCCAAAGTCAAGTATCGACTGCCTTGGGCCTTTTCATTTGAAAGCAAACAGCTTCTGGCTCTGTCCAAGAAGTGCTTTCAAATGTAAAACTGTCACAGGTGTTGTTGATTATAGAAGGCTGATTTGAGACAATGCTTTAACAGTCCCAGACATCTTCCTAAATTATTTATTCAGGAAGGCCTCTGAGATAGGTCTTAGAAGAAGCTTCATAACAGCCAAAATGCAGTGTGAATGAATGTCTCCATCCATTCATTTATCCATTACCTGGAGTTTTCTCCTGAAGATTTTTCAAAAATTGTTAATTTTTTTTTTGCCTTTACCCCCTTTTTCGCCAACAGACTGTTAGAAGAAGACATAAAAATGTGAATATGGAAATATAATTGAAATTCACTTCTGAGTAGAAAACCTTCTAGTCCATGCTTTCTCAGAGACAACCCTGTGTAAACAGTGCATTAATCTCCTCTTCTGAAGAGAATTTCCTTGATAAGATTCTCAAATCTTTCCTACTTTAAGTAACTATTTGACTAAAACAATCAAATTTGTATAATGAAAATCTCTATCCTAGTCTCCTTTGATGGAATTTTCCACAAAAACTACAAATAAACGAGCTGGTCTATGAAGGTGAGGGAACACATTAGTTGGTGTTCTTTCTGTGTGCTTTGAGAACACATGCTGGATCAGACTATGTTTGAGACTTTGGCTGAAAAATATTTTGAACTGCAATTGGATATAAAAGACAAGAGATTACTGATCTTTTCAGTCTTTAGTTATGAAAATGGGCTCTGAGTAGAGGCCTCACATCCAAATATTTGGGAAGACCTGTGCCTCTTACTTTAGGTCACCCAACTCAGTTTTTTTTTTTACGAGTGGTTTGTTCACTCTCAGGTCTAAATAATTTTTTAGGCATTTTGGTCTTGCTACAAGAGGTAAATCTGTCTGGCAAATTTCCAGTAGTGTTAGATTCACTATGTGTATATAAAACAGTGTATGTTTGGCAATCTTACATATGCTTTTCATAATCACTTATTTACACAGAATCATAATGAGTAGCATAGAAGCAATCATCAAGCAATAAGTAACTAACTAAAATAAAATAAAGAAAAATAAAATAAAATCACAAAGAGGACTTTAAAAGAAAATAATATTGAGACATTAAATTCCCAGAGGATTTTCAGTCAGGTATTCAGAGGAGAAAAAAGAAAACTAAATGCTTATTTTCTGCTACTAAGAAAAAAAGAAAAAAAAAAAAAAAAAGGAAAATAAAGGGAAAAAAATCTTTTTCTTTTCCCTTGGTTCTTCAAATGCTGTATATTATTGCAAATAATAAGTGTCGTTTGTAGAAGAAAATAAAGCAGCCAAAAAGGGTGTGCAGTGGTTCACTAAATTATTCATTTAATCATTATTGATCTCAGATGAATTAGCAAATAGTGTGCTCTAGCTGAGCACAAAGTTATTCGTCTTTGATTTTAATCTTAGAGGAAGTTGAGCTACATTGTATTAATGAAAACCACAACAAAACACAATAGGCAATTTCCTCACAAAATGTTCAACAACATAAATTAATAAAATGGTTATGTTCGATAACAAAAATCAAAATTGTGCTACAGTCTAATCAAGATGATTTAGGAAAAGCATAAGGTAGCAAAAATATTTTAAAGAGAAGGTGCAGCCTTCTGACTGTAGTTTTAACAGGACTCTGGAGGGTTTAGTCCGTGTTCTAGATTAGACATCAAAGCCATAACACCCAGACTTTCGAATTTCAGTCTAAAAGAGGTTAATATCCTTTCATTTCCAGTGTACTGTGTTTGTTGTGGTCAAAAGGCTGACCGTAACTGTGAATAATACAGGGCTAGATTCTCCCCAAAATGTGTATTGTTAAAATATTGAGTTAGAACATTCATATTTTAAGTGCCTCTGAGTGTTTGACAGAATATATTTGAGGGAATATAGGTGGCAAAAACATCTTTTTCAGAAGCCAGGGAAAAACATATAAACAGAAACAACAACAACAAAAAGAAACAAATTACTTGTTGAATATTAGGCATTTCACCTAAATGCCATCCAGAAATGAAGGATGTTACCCATACAGGCTTACACGTTTGTAAGTATGCACAGAATGTGTATGACATCAAACACCCATGCAAGATGTATCCGTGGAGAAAATAAAAGCACCGACCAAGCTTTCAAGTGAATTCAAGTACTTGTCCTACAAGTAGTAGGGTTCAGTTACTAGCTATTTCACACACTGTGTCATACCTGACCTCTAGCAGATTCAAAAATGTGTATGTCTTCAGTACATACCGTGTCACATCCATCCATCCTTTACAAGGGACCTTACGTACCCTCAAGAAAAGCGAAAAACATTTCACATATATCTATATATAGAACATTAAACACACTCTTTAGGTTCATTGTCTCTTACGCCTGAGAAATCCAAAATACAAACAGCCACTTGCCCAAAACCTCCTGGTCAGCTGGTTACAGCCCAGAGCGCTCTTCCTCCCAGCCTTGAATCTGTGCTATCCCGCAACACAAGATTTCTACATCCTAAAGAGCAGCTAGACCAGTGTCTCAGATTCAGGCCTGGGATTCCCAAATCTATGGCAATCTCTGTGATTATTTCTTTTCTGCAAACTGCATCAAAATAGGTAGCTGTGTAAATGATGTTGACCCATCAGTCTAATTATTCACTCTGAAGGAAAACCAAGCAGAGAACAGCAGTTGTGGACAGGAAGAACAGCAGTCTGGCTGCCAGTTATCAGATAAGTACTGTCCAGCCCAACAGGGCACTGTGATCCTCACTGCCAGCTGATTTCTGGTAAGAATGTCACACCAAACAAGGAGGAATCCCAGGATTCACACAGAAAAAAAAAATCAGCTTTAGCTAGGCTACTCACAGAAGATCTTCTTCCTATTCACCCTGTAGAGAGAATACCATGGTTCCAGCAAATTTTATGAATAAATGAAATGCACATACTATCTGGGTACATGAAGCGAGATTTAGATCTGTATTTTTCAAGGATGTTCAGATCAGAAAATTGTCTGTGAAATCCCAGCACAAAAACATGTGAGTAATAAAACTTCTACAAATATTGTACAGTTGCACAAGAAAAGCAGTTAAAGATTTGATTATGCACTCAAAGTAGCTGTAAAAGAGTCATTAAAGGAGATTTCAAAGGACCATGGAGGGCCAGTGCCCTTTTAACTGTGGTGCACGTGGATGGGAGCCTTTGTCTACTCTATCCGCTGAAGCTCTCTTTTAACACTGTTCAGTACCGCCTACAGAGGCTGCTAAATAGGAGAGAAAAACGCTGTTTTTTGTTGCAGTTTATTCCCTTACAAAGTAGGTTTGAGCAGATTTGGTGAATGCTTTTTGGATATGAAACAGAAACAAAACACAAACTATGTGTGGGTCTAAATATTTGGAATTTGTTTGTAAATTTATGTTCAGAAATAATTTGGAGCAGTTGCAGGAAACCTTTAGATGGATGAATCAGTTGCCTTCTCCTGATGGTGGCTATGGATTAGCAGAAGAAAATTGCTAAGTGAGAAAACCTACTGATAATCCAAACCAATTGAAAGAACTCCAAATGTTGTTGTTGTTTTATTTGTGAGCTAAAATTTCACCACGTACTCTTTACATGTGTTTCAGCACTATGCTAAATTTAATGCACTAATAATGCTTGCTTTCCTCAGTGATGGACTGCTTAGCCAGAGCATCAGCAACTCAAAGTGTTCACTGGCCTTGCCTGAGATTCACAGGCACTGCTAGATGTACTGGGCCATGTGTCCTCCTGAACAGGGCATGAAGCATGACTGGAAAATAAAAGTGACCAAAACTCAGAGAAGTCTTATCACCTGATAAGAAGAAAGATGGAAAAGTACACAACAATAAATTCAATTTGAAAAATGACTGTGCTGTAAATGCATAACATTGTTTTCAAAACTGAAAATAAATGTCAGAGTTGACTCAGTCACTCCGTATCTCCCTATCTCTGCTGCACCAGTTACACTTTTTGAGAGAGGCTGGATAGTGAAATGTCAGGGGGAAAATCAGGTAAGAAGCGGATACCCTCTGTTTTGTTCAACAGTTACCCTGCCTTTCTATTTCAAAGTTTCTAGTAAAGCATCTTCAGTTGGGAGTAATGGACTTCCAAGTACTAAGAGGTGGAATTTAAGATAAGCTGAATAAGGCCAGAGAAAGGTCTCTACCTCTGAAATGCAAATGTGTGATGAACACTAACTACAATCATGCTGCCGGTCAGAGGATAGTGAAGTTTGCCTGAAGTTGGAGAAGCCTCTTCTCTTTTACAACTATATCAGCTTGTGCCTGTGGTAAGAACTAAGCTGGGATGTTACTGTACCTGTAGTGGAACATCTGTTTGATCACCTGCAGCAATACTTCAGCCAAAGAGACTAGAAAAGACTGATGTCTAAGTATCTGTTCCTAATGTGGTTCTCTCAATGTCCTTTCCGGAGAGTTCTCAGATTTCCTTCTTCCCTTAGAACAGTCCGAGGGTTTGCACACGAGTCTTGAATTTTTCTGAAAATGGATTCCCAATTTCTCCTGTACTCCTGCAGTGATTTCTTGTGTTTGTTTTTGTCCTCCTGATATCAATCTAAATCATGTACAAATAGATTGCTATTAATGTTTTATATTGCTATATTTACTTAATTGTGTCTGCTGCTTTACTTGTAAAACAGCCCTTGCAGCATTTCGACCTTTCAAAAAAGGCATGCAAGTTTTTTCACAAAAAAAAAGGGATCCCTTTTTCTGTCTTTTCCTAAGTCTCCTTGCTTTTTAAGAAAAAAAAGTAAGCTTCATGCTTCTCTTATTGGTCATGTTCTAGTTGCACAAATCATTAGGGAAAGAAATATGACTGTTACCTTAACTCCAGGTAGAAGGGTAGGAGCAATATTTCCTTTAAGGCAGAAGTGCTCCTATCTTTTCCTAAAGACCCATCTGGTGGTTCATATCCTTTTTGTCCTGCCCCAGTCAAGGTAGCTTGCCAAGTTTCTTCAAAGATGGCCCCATCAGTGCTGTGTCTCCAGCTCTTCTAGTGAGTAACGCTGCAGGCTGCTCCCTCCTTTTCCACTCACATATATCCCCATGTGCACATATATACCATAAACAGAAAGCATTAAACACCAAAGCTTGCACATTGGATTCCCTGCTCCACCCTGCCATTTATTTTTTGATACAATAGCTGAGTGTCCAGAAGGGCTCCTAAAGATACCAGAAGTAAAAAACTTGCCTAGAGGACAGCCCATAAACAAAATGACATGGATCAAAAAGGTATGTGAAAATAAAATTCTAGCAGATTTATAATCATAGAATAATAGAATGTTGTGAGTTAGAAGGGATCTTAATGATCATCTAATTCTAACAATTTTTAATTTTTTTTTTCTTTCTTTCTCATGTAAAACAGTTTTGTTTTGTTGATAACAACTCCCCTCTTCCTCCGCCCCATCTAAGATTCAGTATCAAAATCTGTCTAATTTAGGAAAAGGCTTATTACTTTAACATCACCTGTTGGTCTCTTTATTTTTTCTTTTTTCTTCTTTTCCCCATATCCATCAGTCCTCGTCATTTCCCTACAGATATTTCAGAGGTCATACTTCACCCACCACTCACGCCAAAGGACCTGTCTGGTAGTGACGCCAAGTAGTGTCTCATTCTTACTTTCACAGAGAACTTCTCTACATGGAAGGGGCATTATAATCCATCTTACCCACACTAGACAGCATTGTGCAGGCATATACCTGTCAGTTCTCACTGAAGGAACTTGCTGTCCTTACAAACTGCTCTGTCCTCGTGGAAAGACTATGCTCTACTCACTCACAAACCTGTCCACACATTGCTATGTAAATAGTGCTCAGGGATTTAAATCGTTTTTTTTCATTGTTAGAAATTGATTGAAATCAAACTAGGTATTCATTGACATTAACATATACTCAAAAGCATTAGTTTAAGAAACTCTAGAATAATACTTCTTTACTAGTGATGGTATTCTCTTTTGGAGAACAATTCTATGCACTTTTATCAACTTTGGTAAAATCATACATTTTGCAGAACATACATCCAGTGCTATCAATGGCAGTGTTGAAAAATATTTTTCTGATGATTCTTCATAATCTTATTGTCAGTTCACTCAAACTAATAATATCTCGTTCAGTACACTGTAGAATAACTTTGCCTTTCTCAGAGGAAAAGTGGCTGTCACTAAAGTGGTTGTCACAAAAATCTGAAATGTTGCTGCATTGCAGGAAATTGTCCTTCTGGACCTCATAATAAGAATCGCTAACGTTAAAAGGACTAAAAAAGTAGCAAGGTAAAATAACACAATTTTGTCAGGTTTGTTTCCAATAACATCAGCAATTCCTGTTAATTTCAGTAGACAACAAAGTCTCTCAGAATTTTAGTGCCAATGAAAGGGTAGATTACCGAAGTGATATGAGTTGGATGCCTTCCAGTAAAGACAATGGATGTATTCCATCTGCTTCAGGTCATGATAAATTTTTTCAGATATGTGCTGAGTTCATTTTTACAAGAGATATATTTAGTGCTTTCAGCTTTGAGCTTAAATTTAAGTTATTCTTGGACAAACTCTATTGTCCATATGACTATGTATTGCCACATCCTGTTTTCTTCTTTTCTCACTACAAGAAGCTATATATGCAGTGTTACTAGCTTAACATCTTTCATTTATAGACAGTTCTTTGTTTTGAGAGCAATCTATACTTATACCTATGCCAACTCTCCAACCCTCAGCACTGCAGAATGAGAAAATGATCCTCTGCATGAGTGTTTTACCTCAGGTTTCACCTCAGTAAAAACCTCAGAAGATACAGGAGTTGTAAAACTGGCATGAAAAACACCATAGCAAATTGGTGACCTTACAGAGAGAGCTTATCAGCATGGTTACACTAAAGTCAAACATGACTATGCATACAATAATGTTCATAATACGGATATCAGATACATTGTCTGCAAGTGTGCAGCTGCTAGAATTAACTTCCATTGCATTTGATGTATAAAAAGTGGTCAGAGGTGATAAACATCATGTGTGTACCTACAGGTTATGCCTGTGTTCATCTGTTCCTGGAATAAATTTGGGTGATACCATAGCTACATCCACTTACATCCTGGTTTCAGCTGAGACAGTGTCAATAACACACCGGTGTTTTGGTTGTGGCTGTGTGATGGGTGCGTGCCCTGGGCCAGGCCAGACTGCTCTACAGGAAAGAGTTGTTGCTGTTATGGCATGGCGGCAGGGGTGGGGTGAAGTCGGGACAGTTGCCTGGAATTGTTCAAAAGATCATTCCATACCACATGACGTCATGCAGAGGACTATAAAGCTGTGGGGAAGTGGCTGGGGGTGGCCACAGCTCAGAGATTGCTAAGCGTCCGTCTGTGGGTGGTGAGACATTGCGTTCCATTGCCTTGCATTCGGTTGCATTGTATTGGGTTGTGTTGTGTTGCACTGTGCTGCATTGCGTTGCTAACGGGGTCAGCAAACAGTTATACTGTTAGCTGGCGTTGGTTGGCAGGTGGCAAGTAACTGCATTGCAGATACAGTATATATTTTGTTATCATTGCATTTTAGTTTCTATTTTCCTTTTTCTTTTTGAGAGATTAAATAGTTTTTTTTCTTAACCCATGAGTTCTATTTATTTCCAATTCTCTCCATCATTCTTCTGGGGGAGAGTGAGCAAATGCGCCTGCTGGGTTAAACCACAAGAAGGTAGTAATGTGGGCAATGTGCTATGACAGCCAGGTTTTGTACAGAAGTTTTCTCTCTGCACTATGGAATATTTTGACAGTATTTCACATAAAGAACATCAGAAGAGTATCTGAGATTAAAAATAAACCTGGCAACTTAAGAACTGAGACTTAAATTCAACACAACTAAATTAACGAGGAAAACAAAAAATGTTACCAAAAAATGTTAAAAAAAAAAAGGAAAAAGAAACATATGATGTTGACCTTAAAGCCGATCAGCAGTAAAACAACAGTCAATGATATAATGCCACTGCCAAAAGGAAAAATCTCATTCTTGATTATTAAAAATCTAATAAGGTATGAAATGGTACCATATCCAATTTTTAGGATCTAGTTAGACAGCTGTTGTCATATATATCTACCTGTGATAACTTTAAAAAATATATAAATGAATTGTACATCCTAGAGGACAGAAACACTCTTTGCCCAGAGAAGTTGTGGATGCCCCATCCCTGGCTGTGCTCAAGGCCAGGCTGGATGGGTTCCTGGGCAGTTTGATCTAGTGAGCTAGTGGCTGGCAGCCCTGTCCACGGCAGGGGGGTTGGAACTAGATGATCTTTGAGGTCCCTTCCAACCCAAGCCATTCTATGATTCTATGATTCTATGAAACACACAAGACTTATGGAAACGAAAATATACAGCTTTTTCAAAAATAAAGCAAAACAAAATTTTGGAAGAAAAGACATCTACCTATGTGAAAATTAAGAGTCAGTCATTCTATATAGGCATTGGGAAGGAATCAGTCAAAATAATTGTTAAATCTAGGAATTAGGAAAATCTTTTAGTTAAGTTTCTGCAATCCTGGATCAAGCTATCTGTAGTTACCTTGCCTGGATGTTTTAAAAGATCTGTATTTGTCCTGGATATTTTGCGTATATTTAGCAGGTTTCATAATTTCCCTGGTGCTTTCCGTCTCCTTTTTAACTACACAAAATCTGTGTCACAATGTGCGTTTTTATGTTGCATAAACCTAAATTATTAATTTGAGATGCATATTCTTCTTAAAAGGAAGAGAGAAAGTGTGCTAGGAGAGTAAAACTGGAATACCAGTCAGTTCTGAGTGAGTTTGTACTTCATTTTCCCCTTCTGAACGGCATCAGGCATAAACCCACTGCAGCTGAGAGGATCTAGTCCTGAATGAATGAATGACAGTTAAAAACCTCAATTAAGCGATTTTGGTGATAACAAAGCACTTAGGTCAAAACACATGACTTTAACACAGCTCCCATTCCAAAATTGTTTCCTTATTTCTAATACTAAGTGTATATTATGGGATGTATAAGCACAAAAAGAGCATGCAGGGATAAGAAATAAAATGACACCAGCAACAAAGGGATTGCAAAATAATTACAATGTGCTTCTATTGCTGCTGCCACTGTAAAGTGTCTGAATTGTGTGAAACAAAATCGGAACCATTATCAGATGCAAATAGTAGGCACAATTTCAGTCAATAAGACACTGAAGTAATGTCTGTGAGATGATTGAACATTGCAATTATGGAAAGTGTATAAAGGGTGGAAATCTCAGATGATAAGCTAAAAAATCAGTGTAGCAGAGTTGTTCAAAACTCCACAGTTTTTCATCTTAAGTTCCCATCACTTTTTCTACAGCAGTTGTTTGATTTAGGCGTATTTTAACTTGGCAAGCCTCAGGTAAAAGAGAAAAAAATAAAATAAAAATCAAAACAACAAAATACAGACAAAACCAAAACAACAAAATACAGACAAAACCAAAGAAAAAGTCAGCCGCTAAAACAAGAAATAAACAAAAACAAATATTTGAAACAGAAACCGTCTCTGTTCCTTATGCCAGAGCTTCAGTCCAAACCATCCGAATCAACTGATTTTTTTTCCATGGGGTTGATGCCCCATGCCTGTCAATGTTTAAGAGTGATTTGGATCAATAAAAAAACATAATAATATATGCATTAGAAGTGTATAATATGTTTTAACTTTTGTTCAGTCATAAAGTGATGAGGCAGTTGGTCTCAATGATCTTTGTAAGTCCCTTCCAATGTAACTATTCTATTCTACTATATAAAATAAAATAATAAGCATATTATTTAAAATAATAAAATAATGCAAATATAAATGTATTCATTTATCAATCTAGTCCACACTTATTAGCATTCTGGGCTCTTCAAACACAAGTGATACAGACATGAGCAAAGACTGACTTTGCTGGACACCGTTATCACCAACCAAGTGCGAAGACTTTTTTTCAGAAGATGATGCAAGACATTTTGATCCTGGACGTTTGTTCTTAGTGAGCCCTTGTCATGGGTGAAACAAAATGAATGACAACCTGTAGTGGATTTAGATACTGGGATTTATTTAAGATGTACCAAGATTAAAGCTTTCACCCTACTTAGTTATTTCACACACTCACTCATTTCTGAAAGCCAAATTCACTCAAGCCTTGACTTCCCACTGCTGGGAAAGCTGAGCAGAATCATATCAGCTTTGTGCTATGCAGCTGCTCACAGCTTTGGGACTTGGCCATCCTAGTGTGTTGGTGCATTTCCTGTCTCTTCTTCTTTGCCAGGATCTTCTCCACACTCACTATCTTGTTTCTCTCCATTTGAAGAGTTTCCTTGCAAAAGTACAACATTTGATCAGTCTGACTGTTTGCTGAGCCTCATGTCTCGTTAACTGAAGGATTCAGTGTGCATCACTTCATTTTAGTCCAGATGTCCAGAATTCACAACCATCCTGTACCTGTTGTAGGTAGCAGGCAGCAGGCTTGTGCTTGAGAGTGCAAACATTCAGTTTCAGACATTCTCACACATTTCTCCACAACCTGTCAACATTCACAGTCTAAAGTACTTTACACCTACCAGAGCCTTCCAGCCAGGCTCCCTTGCTCTTTTGAGTGCTCAGGGCCTTCTACATCTTGAATCTGTGTTTACTTCCAAGTGAAGTTCAGAAGAGGGATGCCTGTTCTCAGCTCAGAATGGAGGCTGGGCACAGCACAGTGCTCACAGTCACCACATCACTTAATGTAGGTACACCACTTGTTCCTAATCACTCTCTGGAAGAGTTTTCTTTCTGATTGACTATGCGGGATGGCTGGGGAAATGAGCTGTGCTCAGCTAAAGTTAGCTTTTGTGAATACTCTTTTGTACTGTCATACTAATGCCATCAATGGAATGGTCCTGACAAAAAGTCATTTCTGATCTTTTAGGCACCTGTATATATTTTCTAAATCCAAGCTTAAGAATAGTTTAAAAATAGGTGTCCTATATTGCTGGAGCACTTTTGAAAATGTTACAAGCTGACACAATTTTCAAGGGCCTCCACAGAAATAGGCCCATTTAAATCTGCTCAGGCAAATTAAGGCTTGCAAAAAGTATATATAAAACACCTGCAGAAATAGCTTTAAATATTACATAGTTCTCCTTCTTTGAGTGGTATTTCAGCTTCTGCTTGTATGTTCCTACCCACCAGCAGCTGTACTAAGAGATGCTTGATGTGGCTGTACTTCCAGGCTATCTTACTTTAATTTTCTATTCATCCCCCCAAAAAAGTTATCTTTTACTCTAGCAACTGCCTTGTAGGTGTACACGAAGTTGAATTTATGCAAGAACATTTGCCTGAAGAGGACAATTAATGGTAAATTCTGAATACTATCTGCCCAGCATTTTCCTGTGTTTTAATGTGTCTTGACTTGCTCATGTCTTGGAATGTCTGCAGGCACCCTGGGAAGCTGTGGAGAGCT
>VXAV01003023.1:209645-222998 GCA_013399715.1 Alectura lathami | reverse complement strand
GAATTATTTGTTCAGCATTTTATTTGTTCAGTATTTTGACATGAACCTAGATCTCAAAAAGTGTTATAGGAGCTTTGAAGGTTATAAAACAAGGCCTTGATTCTACATACATTTAAACACCGGTTCTTCTACCACACAACCAGCACAGTTTACATTCTACTTTATGTGACAGTCCAGTCTTAAGTTCTTGTGTGCCCAGAATGAATGGTAGCATGAGGCTATTTAACGGAGTGATACAACTGCTAGACAGAGATAATACTGCAGGAATTAACCCCTAGACTATAGACCCCTATGCCCTTCAAGGGAATATATATCAATTTAGATTTTATTTAATAGAAATTTGCAAGTATATCTTATAGGAAACAGGTGTTAACCTGGAATTCGTGTTTACATTTGAAACTCATCATGGTCACCATCTCAGGTCTAGAATATTGGATCAGGTCCATCTACTCCCAGATTCAATTTCATAGTTTTAAAAAAACTATCTCTGGAAACAACTTTTTTTTTGGATCTTTCTTACTCAATTTTATCAGTTCTGCATCACAATATTGTGCAAATAAATCCAACTGAATGTCTCAGTGTTTTCTCCTAATTTTGAGAAGTCCATAAAAGATGAAGGGAAAGGGCCAAGGAGTTAATTATCAATGGTAATTTTAATTGATCTGCAGTCTCAGTGACTTTCATTTTTCAAGAAGGGACAATGGATTCTTTTCCAGATCCCTATAAAGCCCTTTGGAGTGAAGGTCCTCAGAAGGCTTACTGGCTTCTTCCCATTGTACTCAGCAACACTGTCAGACACCTTAAAGTGCCCTACAAGCCTAGCAGCAGCAGCGAGACTCAGGAGAATTCATCAGCCTTTCCACTATCCTGTCCAAGCCTCCACCTCTATGAAAACTGGTAGGAAGCAATGAATGTAGTGAGTGCCAGGCAGGAAAACAACAGCATGATTTTATCAGTGCTTGTAAACCAAACCAGCAATGCATACAAGTTGATGAGATTTTCTTGGAGGAAAGCAGGAGCATGCCTACTGCTTGTTTTAGCTTTTATTGTATCTGTACAAGAATAATATTTTCTGAAAAGTTAAATTTATAAATGGGGTGCAGATGTAGCAGTCATGAAAATGAAAGTCTCCTGTTAAAATAGTTTCATTTCATGAAACATTTATTGTTCATATTATCATATGCTAGGAATAGTCTTATATTAAAGAATCTGCTTTAAAATGTTTCTTTTCTATATTCATTTTTTACCTGAATTAAAGTCTTATTTAATAAATCTAGAAGAGAATTTTTCTCTCTGTGACTGTTTGAATGGCTGTATAGATACATGGACGTGATTGAAAGCGGAGTTTTCCATTGGGGAATAATGAAGGTAAATCTTCCCTTCTTGGCATGATGTTGTTCTTAATATGCCAATGATAAAGTGTGCTATTAAAAAAAAAAAAAACCTGAAGTAATAATGACTTAATAGGTATTTAGATCACTCTGCAAAAGACAAAAATATGAATCTGATTTTTGAAAAAGAATTACCTATAATCTGTTTCTAATATTTGGATCATGTTGTTATCTCTTCTTCAGTAAATTCTGTACTATCTTTTTTACAAGAAAGCTGCATCTAAAATGTTAAGCCCGCAAATATTTTACCACAATGGCAATATTGGTCATGTGAGAATTTGACTCACTGCTTAGATATCTAAACAAAACAATGTGTGCTTTCAAATACTCTAGGCTTGATCCAACAGCACTAAGTCGCATACAAGTACATCACTAAAAGCAGTTTTCAGAATTTTCTGTGACTAACTACTGTATGACTTGTAGCACTGTTATTAGTAAGTATATTGATGTATCTTCTAATTAACTTACCTCAGTCTGTCTGAAGACATTTTCTATCACTTACTGTGAATACATGTACAGCCATCTTTTTAGAAACTTGAAGTGTAAAAAGCAAAATATAATAATCAATAGTTATCGTTTAGGCTTTCTACAGTCCATCACAGTGTACCTACCCTAGTGCTTCATTAAGAAGCTCTAACTTTTTATTTCTGTATTTGCTGATGGCATTTGTAATAGGGTTTTTGGGCAGCACTTGTGAGTGAAATGCTACTGAGAAGAGGAGTGCATGGGACAAGAGGATAGAACAGTAGCTTTGTGGAGACACATTTCAGCCACCTTAATAATGGGTTAGTATAACATGAGTACTGAGATAGTGCTGCAAGTTATAGGACATTGTACTGAAAGCTAGTAAAAATATATAAAAAGAGGACAAAATAAAAAGGAGAGAGGGAAAAAAAAACTGAAAATCTTCATTCAGTTTCTACAATGAACCCTTCACATTTCCCTCAGGAGGGTCAAATGTGAAGATGGTTCTGCAGTATCAGCACAGAAGTATTGTGGTATCACTACTGTAGAAGAAAATTTATCTTTTATGGAAGAAGAACAAGAAATGCATTGGTAGGTGAATCCTGGAAGTACTTTTTCCTTTGGAATTAGCAGGTGTAGAAAAACTATTCCCAGCAGAATTTCAGAGAAATTTCCTTCTCTTTTTCATCCTCCTTTACTAATCAGAGTCTACAGAAGCCAGAGGATAGCAGCTGACATGCATATTTATTTCAAATGACAAAATCTGGTCCACTACTGGAACACAGCTGAATAAGAGACAACATTTTTATCTGCAAAGGAGAAGAGCAAAGAAATTGAATTAAGATAGCTAAAAATCAAATGTTTATACCTCTCTTCTGACCAAATTGTAATAACGTTGAAACTACATGATCTAACTTTGATGCCTGTTCTTGGATCTTCTCAAATTCTCCTCCAGCAGAAGCATAGTAAAAACACGGAATTTGTTCTTGAGGAAAAATAATCTAACACTGTATTTCCAGGAAAATAAGAAGCTTGAGGTGAAGACAAAAAGGAGAAAACAAAGCAGGTATTGAAATATCCTTCAGTATTAAAAGTAAAATTACTTGTGGAAATCTTGTCTGTGTTTGAGATATCAACCACCTTTGCTAGTAAACTTAGTGTAACATAATACTGTCTTACTTAAAAAATTTATCCTGGGAGAAATTAAATTCATTTTCAGGGCATAAATTTTTGTAATAGAAACTATGGGCTTTTGCACTATTAATAAACTAGCAATGCCTCTGAAACTGGGAAGAAAAAGAAAGATAGCAAAGCTATAAACGTAGAGACGGGAGAAAAAAGTATACAGCATCAAATAAAATTTCCTAAGTAAGGCAAAAATTAATCAGAAACACGTACAAAACAAGGAAGTGAAGGATCCTGAATGTACAGTTGAAATAAAAATAAAGAATGGAAGAAGTCAGGAATCAATATAAATGACAGCAGTTGCTACAGACAGGATTGCTCTTACTGTTAGAAGTGTACATTGTTAAGAGTATTTTGTTAACTACCAAACAACATACATGCAAAGTGAATAATATAATGTAGAAGACTTCAAACAAGTGAAAGACAATTTTCAAAAATATTATAGTCACTGAAAATTCAAAAGCATGTGCTTTAAAAACAAGGTACAGTATTCTATGTTGTCAAAAACACTGAAAGGCATTACCATGTCTTTGACAAATGTGTCAAACTCTGTCTTAAAATGTTTGGGATTTTTGACACCATGACTCTCTAATTGGAAAGAGACACCAGACCTGATTGTATATTATCCTTTTTCTATTCCATGGGTAAACACTGTTGGAAGGTATTTTCACTTAAGTGATGAGAATGTCCCAAGGCTAGATAAAATATATTTCTGTCATGTTTGAAATATGTCTTTTTACCCTATTATTAAAATCTGTCATTTTGTGAGACCCTAAAAGCTTCACCTTTATTCAATGTTAGGAATTTTTTTTAATTCATAACCTAAACCTCACTCGTGGTTGGTTCAGTGTATTAATTCTCCTTCTTTGTGGACATGAGAAATATTTTATTTTCTTCCTTTGTACATATAAGCATTTTTCATAATTATCATCTATTTTCTATATCTTAAATTCTCTAGCCTAAATAACCCCTGCTTTCTCAAACTTTCCTTATAGCAGTTCACTTCTCATAGAGATGTGAGCATCCTCATTACTTCCATCTAATCTCTGCTCAGCTGGTCACATTATTTGTAAAGGGTAGTGATCAAAACTAACATTATTCAGGCTGAGGCTCTTCAAGCTATGAATACACTGAAAGATTATTTCTTTTATGTTATTTCAGATGTTCTGTTCTTGCTACAGCATACATGGAATAACCAATAATGTCATCTGAGAGATTAATTAAACCATTTTCTATTACGTCAGAAAAATTGCAGAAGAAATTTGTGACAATTCCCACAGAGAAGATTGTTCACAACCTCTCAGAACAGTTTTACAACATAATGTTGCACCTGTTCTGTGACAGTTTCATGTAGATTTTGTTAACTTATGTAAATACACATCCTATAAGACAGTTTGAGAGTCTTCCTAGCATCATATGTTCATATACTACTTCTCTATTTACCTGCACTCTTCACTAATTATAGAAGAACATTAGATTGGCTTTATGTAACTTTTTCTTGACAAATCTGTTTTGGCAGTTAGTCATCTCCTGTTATGATCTCCATCAGGGGTGATTATTACCCTGCAGGTAATGATGTCCATCCACACCCGAACTGTTTTAACCCTTGCTAAAATTCTTCTGAGTCTTACTTCTCTCTTGTGCCTAGCATGGCTGGTGCACTCCTAAGTAAAACAGTTCCACAACAGACTGGGGAGACTAAGTGCACTCTTCCTGTGCGGTAGCCCCACTGGGAATTTCCTGGCTAGCCCAAAAGAGACATAGTCAGGCATACGGTATATGTTGGACAGAGCACATAAACTGGTGGGTAGGAGACAGAGTCTCCTGGTGTCCTGTGATATTATTGGTGTGGTGAGTGGTGAGAATATACCATATAATTGTGCCGACATACCCCTTTTAGCAAGGAAATTGAATGAAACTGATTTTTTGACAAAGCCAGTAAATAATTGCAGAGTTCTTTGTAGTCTTGTTCCTTCCAGTGGCCTTCTGTGGGCATTTTGCTGGTTTATCTCTAAACTCACAGAGAAGGGTATACGTTAATGTGAACTGTTAATGAAAATGTTACATTGACAAGATTCTTTCACATGTAATGGCCATTCACTCTCTCTTTTCTTGCTTAGGGAGATATTATTTAAATAGTAGGCTATACTGTTATTGTACTGTCCTCTTAACTGTCTTCAGTGCCTTGCGTGCACATGCTCTGTATCAATAAACATACAAATCTGTTGAGCTCCCCATCAGCTATAAACAGAATAGTAACCACTCTGGTTGATTTTAATAGTGTATAACATTTCCTGTTTCCGGGAATGGAAAATAAGCCAGTCAAATCCATGACTTTGATTTTCCATGTTTTCTTTCTCGCCCAGTGTGGGTGGATTTGGAAGCTCAAACACTACTAGAAGTTCTCAAAGATAAATTCTTTACTTGAAGTAACCTAGGTAAATTTTATGAAGTTCATCCATTTGAGAAATATTTAAATAATTTGACTGCTCTCAGACTGTCATTTCTGTTTTCCAGGCAGAAGTCTTAAATCTTCGTCAATGACATTAAGAATATTAACCACCTGAACACAGCTGACCTTTTCAGTGGTCAAAGTAATGTGTTGAAAATTTCAAAGAACAAAACCACAAGAGGTATTAGTATCATCCTTTGACAGATTTTCTTGCAACAACAGATCAATAATTTTTTTTTGGTTTTGGTTTTTGTAGTAATATGAGGCTTTCCTTCTACTTTTTCTGACCATTGCTAAGCAAATGCCTTTTGGAGGCTTTGACTTTTCTGATTATTCTTACATTTTTGGACTAAATATATTTGCAGTCATTAATTTAATTTTATTGATTTATTGATCAGAGAGATCTTCCTCCTCTAATGTTAAACCTCTCCCTTATCCTCTTTCAACCTTTGCTTTGCTAGACTAAACAGGTAACACATAACTAGCCCACAATTTGATGACAGATTTTGTATTCCCAGTCCATTTGAGTACCTAACGTTCCAACTGGATCTTAACTTTCCTTTCAGTTCCTTTCAAACCCAGTCTACAAGAAAGAAGAGGACAGACCCTTTAGCAGGGTCTGCTGTGAGAGGACTAGGGGAAATGGTCTCAAATTGAGAGAGGGGAGATTTAGACTAGATATAAGAAAAAGTTTTTTACAGTAAGGGTGGAGAAGCACTGGCACAGGTTGCCCAGAGAGGTGGTGGATGCCCTGTCCCTGGAGACCTTCAAGGTCAGGCTGGACAGGGCTCTGAGCAACCTGATCCAGCTGTAGGTGTCCCTGTGCACTGCAGGGGAGTTGGACTAGATGGCCTTTAAATGTTACCTTCCAACTCGTTGATTCTATGATTCAAATATAGCACTTTTTTTTCTTTTTTTTTTTTTTTTTTTTTTTTTTTTTTTCAGTTAAGTTGTTTTAGCAAAGATAATGAGAAATGTAACGACTGAGCAATCAGGGTAAAATAAGATAACATTTCAAATTGACATAGTGCACTTATTTTGTTCTGACTGTCATTTTTCATCCAAGTGTAAATCATTTAATTGTCCAAATTTATTTGAATATGACTAGCCATAACTAAAAAAATATTCAGGGAACCATCGATATCTTATAAAGGAAACAAAATATCAAAGAATACCTGATTTAAAAAAAGGAAAGGAAAGGAAAGGAAAGGAAAGGAAAGGAAAGGAAAGGAAAGGAAAGGAAAGGAAAGGAAAGGAAAGGAAAGGAAAGGAAAGAAGGGCTTCATAAGGATTCCAAAGAACCATTTCCACTTTCTGATTCTGTTTCTCCAGCTGAATATTGATGTATCTTATTTAGTTTTTATTCACAACTTCAGTGTCATTTGATCTTTAAGTAACAACTTTAGATTTAGACACATTGTAATTTACATCTGTATGTAGCAATATTCTAACAGGTTTATTTCTAAGAGTAACGGCTGACCTTTAAACAAACAAGAATGATGTAATCACAAGAATTAAAGTTCAGTTTTGTTGTTATATTATGTATGGATAGATATTATGGGATTATGGTATGGTAAGCAATAGTGAGAGAGTACCACACTTCAATTTGCTTCTTCAGAAGTTTCAAGATTCAAATTCTGCCTGATAAATTGTAAAAACGTATCCTTTTTACTTATGCTATTATATATATATATAAAGTTAATGTTGAATTTCTGCTTTTCTTGAAATTTTATGCATTGTATATAAAAATATATATTTTAACAATTGATTTATCAGTGAGTATGATAAATCAATTGTATCACTTTGACCACGTTTATTCTCCTGCTACAGAAGTCATTAATTACACAACTTGTATTTACTATTTCAAAGGGTAATTCCAGGAGTTCTGAATTGCTCATATGACATCCAGTACAAGAATTTCAGAATTTGAGCTAGTGAAATGTTTTGAGTTTGAAATCTGCTATATTACTTAACTTTTTTTTTGTTTGTTTTGGTTTGGTTTGTTTCTGTTTTGTCTTTCTATTCTGAAAATTTTTGGTAGAATGTTTAATAGAATGAGGGATAAAACAAAATAAAACTATTATTCTAGATTAGCAGTTCTTAAGTCTTGACTCAGATTACACTGAATGCTCATATTGAATATCTACAGTAGTTACTGTGGAATTTCATTAATTAGAAGTGGGCAATGCTTGCACAATACACAGGCACGCATTTGCCAGATAAAGCAAGCACATAAAGAAAAATTTATTTCTTATGAACAACTGGCTTTTGGCTGTAGCAGAACTTGCAAATGAATGGCTCACAACAGCTTAAATAGCACATTCTTTTTAGTATCTATAGCACTTTTTCACCCTCCCTTTAATACAGAAAATTTCTTCAAATTGGGATGAATAATGGTGACCTAAGGAAAAAAAAATCCTTAAATATAGAAAAAAATCTTTAGCAAAGTGTTAGATAATGTAATTAATCTAAGTATTCAGAAAGGGAATAGGAAGATAATCCCTGTTGAGTTTACATGAAGATCTTTTACAGAAAAAGAATAAACTATTTTCATTTGGAGAAAAAAAAAAAAGGGTATGATTTGACGAATGAATGAAGTTGGATAGGCTATCCCTTAGGATTTTGCAGCTCTTTCAGCAGATCAATCAGTTCATGAAATAAAAGAAATCATAAGCATTTTTCACCCACATTTGAATTTCAGGAACTTAATGGTGATAAGATGTGATCACTGCTTCACACTGGCCCATCTGAAAACATCGAAAGCCATCAACTTAGGTTATGATACTGCTGGCTAACAGCAATCAAAATGTCACTGACCCCGCCAGTTTGCCTGACACTGTAAGAAGACAGATAATCCAGATAAATTCTGTCTTTTAGAGCAGAAGAGTGAGTCCTATGCTGAATAAAAAAAAAAAAAATCCTAAAAAGACAAATTAAATGGTTTCAAATGTGCTAAAGATAATTGAAAATAGTTTCTCTAATGCTGGATCCATCTTTATAGCACAGTTCATGATATAAATGGTTTTCAGTCTGCACCGCTAGTGAAAATTACAGATATTTTTGTTCTGAATGTAGTATTCTTCTGCTAGATCAATATTCCTAACATTACAGATAAATTCATGCCTTTTTGTTTCACTGCAGCATCTGTTTTATGGGAGCAACACAGTGTGTCATGTACTACAGCCAATGAATATATGCTGCAAATAAACAAGCAAGAATTTGTATTTAACACTGGGAATCTAGAATTTCTCCCAATAAAGATAATTCACCAGAAATAAAAATGTTGCATGACTTCTGCAGAAATTATATAGGTAATAACTATGGGTAGCGCAGTAGACTCCTATATTTTCAAGGTTAGTCTTCAAATATCCTTGCTTAACAGTATGTAGCCAAGCTTTACTGATGAAACTAACAGTTAGGATTTTTCCCCTGGCACTTTGGCTAATGCATAATGCATAGTAGAATGGATAGCACATGTGTATGAAGTCTTTCATCCCTAGCTTGCTGATTTATATCATGATCATGGCAGCTGTAATTTGTGATTAAAAATTTTATCATTTTTGCCCTTATCTGCCCAACCCAGAAGCTGGACATACAGCCAGCCAGTTGCGCGGCCATGGGGTGCAACCGCATTTGGTTTGCAATGCCAGAGCAACCTAGACAGTGATCTACATAAATGGAATGAGAGAGAAGGTTGATCTGATAGGAGACCCCATTTCATTCCTTCTGACATGCAAATGGTTATGTGCCTCTGTCTTTAACCATGAGTCATACAAAGAGCAGACATTTAAAGTGGAGTGTCTGTTATCTCACGTGAAGAGAGTGAAATAGCAAGGGATGTGAAATTTTTCTCTGGATACAGCTGTAGATTCAATCTGCTGATCACGTGAAATTAGACATAGCACCCAGCTGTTCAGATTTTCACCTCATTCAACCTCATGGGCATGATGTAGAGGAGGTTGTAATTTGAATTTCAGAAAAAGAGACAGATTTTTTTTTCTTTTTAATGGTGGAAATCAATCAATTTATGAGCACTTGTACATCACTGCATCCAGTAAATTCTTTATTATCTACAACAACTGTTCAACATCACAGCTTTTTCTTTAACTTCATCCTGGTTTTCTACACCTCATTTCCTTCACCTTTCACCCATAAGTATAAACAGTCCCAAAAGGACACACAAGTAACCTATAAGCTGATTCCTAGAAGGCCTCCGCTTTTCAAACAAAGGAATACATTGCACACAACTGTGCTGCAGCTGTGAGGTATTATATGAGTAAGGAAAGAGATTTGTGTCGTTCAGAGGACGGAGGGTAGAATGACATTTGATTTGAAACACTGTGCCTACAATTGTAACCATACCATTATGTACTTTAAATGATTAGCATATTCATCCAAAAGAAAAATAAAAGTACACATTAGATATTACAGACAAATAGATATCATAGGTCAGGTTTTCAGCTCACCTGCATATATACAACTTCAGCTTCTACAAATTTCTGACTATTTCATAAATATTTAGACAAAAAATTCAATGAAAGTATATTAGTAAATAGTTAATCAAAGTAGTTTACAATCATCAATTTTAAAACCCAAGAAAAGTTAGATTCAGATCTTTGTCTTTACTTGGTTTAAAGATTTTTCCCATGTGGTTTGACTTCTAGCTACATTTCATATGCAGATTTACCAATGAATTTAATTATAGTAAGCTCATTAGGAATGGAGACATTGCTTATCTTAAGTTCTGTAAAGTAGTATATATTTACAGCACTGTATAAGTAGTATTTAATAATTAATACTCTGCACTCTGTCATATTAATATGAAAGCATAAAAGGATTATCAGAGGTAGGGAGAGCTTTATACTTTTCTAAAGAATACAGAGATGAGTCCCTTTATAAATTAGAATGGAAAATTAAAGCCTGATAAAATGCAACATTTCTTCTCTCTTTACTGCTGTTTAGAGCCAGATAGAGACTTAGTATAAGGCTAGTTTATTAGTCTTCTATCACACTTATCCTCCTGAGGGTGACTGATGATGGGGGAAAAATAGGCAAATAGTTCCAGAAATCCTAGTTAGAGTCCTGACATCTCTACTAATGACTCTAGACTCGATCAAAAACTCCAATTGTCAGGAATCAGCTAAAATGGTATACAAGAAAATAGCCTACAAATGCAGAAAATTGATTATGTAATTTGGGAAAAGCAGGACAATAAGTTTTCTTTTCCTCAGTCCCCATCCTTTCCTATCTCCCTGCCTTCCTTCTTTTTTTTTCTTGTCTATTAAAATTTATTCCAGACCAAACTATACCACCACAAATATCATTTTGTTAAAGCATTCAGGGCTTGATGTGAGAGGTTAGTGTTAAATTTACACTGTGACCACCAAGCAGCTAGAAAAAGGCTTTTTTTTTTTAGGTTGGAAATTGGTTAAAGAAAAGGAAAAAAAAAAAAACAAGTCTCAAATAACATTTTCATGAGCATGAATTGATGCAATGTGTTCAGGTCAAAAAAAATGTGTATCACTGTATATTTCCAGCATGAAGCTGACATTTCTTTCATGCTGCAAGGAAATTTAAAGTTATATTCTTTTATTTTCCACAGAGACAGCTGCTATAGTTCCCAGCTGAAAATTGGCCTCAGCTGGCATCTAATAAATGGGAAAACATGTAGATAATAGTCATGAACTAGTGAGCACTGCTGGTTGACCAGTTATCAAATTGCTGATAAGCTGTAGTTTCAGCTGTAACTCCAGATGACACACATGCTCTTGTCTCTTTTATAGGCATATTATAACCTAGCTGTCCACCATTGGTGTACCAATGCTGATGAATACGCTTTTAAAAGGCAAGCTTTTTTCAATATTCCTTCAAGATTTTTTTCTCTAGTATTATGAAACAGTCAAAATGTGAGTTCTCTCACAAAAACAAATAGATAAAAAAATAAAAATAAAAAGACAATAACAAAAACCCCCAATCAATTGCAAACACAATTATCTGCCGTTACAGATATCAGTCCTGTGAACAAAATCTGTCGGAAATTTTCAATAAACTGCTTCTTTGTGGAAAATGATGCCTTGTCACAACTGAAGTATTCCATGGAAACTGATTGATTCCAGCGCATTTTCACCAAAACAGAGCTGGTCTGGGCAGACCAGATTTCAAGGAAACTGAGTTTCAGGCCACTCCTACCCTGCCAGGCCAGATACGATGAACCCTCCTACTGCTTGCTTTGGGTTCCTGCAAACAATGCAGCACCATAGCTCACCTGCAGCTGCTGCTCTTATGCGGCAGGGCATTGCTCCAGGAAGGAGTAAGATGTTGAGTTTTACTTCTGTGCAACCAAACTGAAATATTTCTTTTTTTTTTTCTTGATCTATTTTTTAAATTTTCTTTTTCATGGAAAGTGTGGAAATGATAGATTTTCTTTTTGAAGAGCAGTAAATATGGCCACTTTTCCTACTGTAGAAAATTGCATACATTTATTATTACAAAACTGAGAGGTAATTGACAGACTGAGAAGTGAAGCAGAAATTATCCACGAGCAATGCTGTTTTCAGTTATATTCCTGTAAAAAGTTCTGTTTTAAAACTTATATAAATTTTGATGGAGGCAGCACCTATGACATTTCTATGACATAACACTTTCTTTACGAATCTCAGGCTGACCCTCTCCTTTGCCATATTAGGTTCAAACCCCTTGTTCCCAACTTCACAGACTTCTGCAGCTCTGCTCCATGCACTCATCTTCCCTGAGCTCCTGCTCTTTTCTCCCAGTCTCATACGCACTATGTCACATCTCACAGTGATATTCCAGTCTCATCTCTGATCGTGCTTCTTTCACTGCCTTGGTGAGATCACTCTTCCCTTGCATCTTTTGTCAGGACTTCCTATCTATATGCGACCATACCATTTAAAATATCACAAAGAAATGTGAAAATTAATCAATGAGTGCAAATATACATATTTGTCTCTGTGTGTGAGTATGCATGTAAATTATTGTAAAAAAAAAAAAAAAAAAAAAAGTACTGCAAACTCTATCTTTATTTCACTTTAGTCTTGAATAGTTCACATGAGTTATTTTCCTCCAAAGGTCTTGGAGAAGCCTATATGAAGCATGATGCAAACCTAGCAGAAAATACAATACAATACAATAAACTAACTCAGCTGCCTATACAAAATTTTCAGAAATAAGGGATTCATGTAAATAAAATCTCCAAAGAACGTATTCATGTCATGTCTAATAAATGTGACAAGGAAAACAGAATTTAGGTCTTGGGTTTCTTTTTGTTTTAAATGAGATAATAAGTTCTCTGGCATTCTAAAGCTTAAAAATAAAAAAGAGAGACAGAGATCAGTGAAGAAATAAGATTTAGCAGAAAAAGAAAGGAATGGTAAAATTAATAGAGTGAGTTTCTTGATTGCTATATATTAGATTCTTGAAAACATAGGATTTATCATGAGTCTTCTTGACTACTAAGGATGTCTTTAACAGACCAGAAGTAAAACAATCATCAGTTTTATCAAGCATAGTAAGTCCATTCAAATGTGGAAGATAAATTTATCTTATCCGCTTTTATTACTTTATGAATTTCTCTGCAATTTTTATTTATTTATTTATTTATTTATTTTCTGCTGCATGTCTGTGAGATCAAATCCCAAGTGGAATATGTGCAAAAATGGCAATTAGAAACGATGGACTTACGTAGGGAATGTTTTTCTACAGAGTCGCGCTGCTGTGTGACTCTTGAACAGATGACCTGCAGAGCTCTACACTCTACAAGTAATGTTAGACAAACAAAAAAAGCAGAGGGCCACCAGCCCTGCTAGTACCTGCAGGAAGCCTACAGCTGGGGTTTGAAGA
>VXAV01003023.1:138317-156641 GCA_013399715.1 Alectura lathami | reverse complement strand
AATAATAAAAGAATGGTGAAGTTCATGCTGAGAACTAAATCAAAGGTTAAGTTTCTACTACATTACAGTGTTATTAACACAGACTTGGGTTTAACGCTGTTGTTTCCCATGCAGAATACAAATACTCTCAGAAAAAAATATCCCTTAGAGTCATGAGCAGCTGCAAGATTTTAGTGCTTTTGAATGTTTTGCTGACAGTAAATTTACCAAAGAAAAGTTTCATACAGAGGAGAAATAAATTACCTGGCTGTTTTTTTCAGTAAGGGGCAGAAACAAAAAAAAAATGATAGAAAAAGTTCAGGAGAAAGTAATATCTGGGAGTTAACAAACAAACAAAAAAATCAAAACCAAAATATTTTTCCTTTATTTTTTATGTATATGCCAAAAGCAAAAAGGATCAGGTACTTAACATATATTTGTTTACCAAGAGTTTTTTTTTTCTTTTTAATAAATCTTACATATTTTTTATCTCACATGTAGTAATAAATCCTCTAAGTAGTTTGAAGACCCATAATTTTTTTGTTGTTGTTATTTTTTAATCTGTAGGTTGTACTCTTAACATCCATAGATATTGTCAAGTTAAAAACTGCTTTTAAATTACCCTCAAGTTATATCTGTGGATCTAAAGAACTAATTTTCTACTAATTTTCCATCATTCTTACTTAACCTTTTTATTCACTCATTATAGTTTAGAGGAAAAACAAGAATGTACAAAATAGAGAATAAGACCCATTAGGAATAATTTCACTTAACTCTGACAATGCCTGGAACACATCTGTTGTAGATAATTATGTATGCATTTTTATATTAGCTAATACTGGCTAAACAAATGCTAAACTTGGAAAGTTTCTGCACTTTTTTTGTGTGGTAACCCCAACAATGTTCTGCAATATTATAAGATCATAGAAGACTTTACTATTCTCTTTAGTAGCAGTTAACATTATATTTAAACACTAATGCTGTCTGCAGGCTTCAGAAGTGTGAAGAAAATAAAATCTTCTATTCACATGCTAAAATCATCTACTGGCATCTGTTCTCCCCTATTTAAATATGTGTGCAGAAGGTGCGCACTGGTGGCACATTTCTCTTACTTCTTGCAGACACCGACAGATCTTTTCCCTATCTGCCTTAAGCTTACTGAAAAAAGAAAACATTTAACATTGTTTGGAACTGTAACTTTATTTTGTCTTCTCTGTAAGTAATGTCAACCTGGCATTCAGAACATGAGTGGGACTAGTTTCCCTGGTGGTATTTTTTTAAAGATTACATCTGCTATCAAGACATAGTGTTCTACAAATCAGATACGAATTTAACAAAATAATAACGCATGTTAGGGAGAATATCAAACTGCAGCTATGTTACATATTCCTCCATCCTCATTATAGCTCTTTAACTTTAAAGAATGCACCACTGCTTCTAAGGAACTCAGTGAGAATACTGTCAATGAGTGAATGAATTAATAAATTCCAGTTGTATTATATCAAATTCAGGTCTTCTTTCTGTGCTGTTAATAGTAAATCTGTTATTAACTTCAATGCTTCTCTCACCTGTCTCTGAAAAAGTATCTCAATCTGGTCCTACATTTTGTTACATGATTGTAATACAAAAATAAAAATTAAAAACTACTAAAAATGACTTTATTAGTTATTTAACTTTGGTTCACAATTCTGTGTATTTCCTGACACCATGTATTACTTTAAACAGGCTAAAATAAGGTGAATTAAAGTGACAAGGAGATGAGGACTTTGGGACCCCTAGAACTGTCAAATAGGAAAAAAAAAATGGCTTTGCTCTGACTTCATTTTAAGAAAATAACATTATTATTTGGCCCTGAAGTATTGCAGCCATAAACTGATAAAATTATCCATAAAGGCCTTAGAGACATCTGAATATTCCCAGTTTGAATAGCAATATGTTGAGGAATAAATTTACATTTTTAGTAGTTTTGTTCCACTTTATATAACCCCTAAAGGGCAATGGTGTTCAATACATTTTGTTGAAGCAAAATACGGCTGTTTAGTGTGTTTATTTAATGAGCTAAAGCTCATCTGCTTATCTGCCACTTAAAAACACTAACGTTGCATTGAGCTTCATGTCACTTATTTATTATTACCTACAGGGAAAGGAATGAAATTCTAATGCTTATTTGGAACCCTCTACTAGATTGGCTGTATGTAAAGTACGTGATTTTGCACTGAGATTGGGACCATGCCATGTGTACACTACAGCAAAGGTTTCTGCAGGCCACAAAAGCCTCTTTCACAATCAGCACTGTAGGATGTGCCTTTTAAAAACAGCGTTCACAGAATGATCACAAAGGCTGTTTGCAGAGTAATGTAATGAAACATGTGACATAAATCTTGAACATGTATCTTGGGGCCAGCTTCCCAAACAAGTAAACTGAGCCTGCACAATGAGCCTAGGCTATCCCTGTTGCATGGCACCAGGTACATTCCTATCACTTCCCAGGTCCTCTTCCTTCTGCAGATAAGGAGTATCTGCAAAGTGTCTGGAGAAGACTAATATTTCCAGGGGTGCAGTATTATTACTGATATGAAAATTTTAGTAGTTATTAAAGGAAGGCTGATATATGCTCACCCTTTAAAAGCAAAAAAGCAGAGCTTGTGTCTGTCCCAGGAGTATGCTAGAGGAACATGTAGTACATGTGCAAACAGACCACAGGTAGCACTGGAGCAATGGCATTGATGGCTGCCTTAGCAAATGAGAACATGCTTGTGTTAGAACAGCATTAATCCGAAATGCAAATTCCGTTTGTTAATGCCTACCCCACAAAACCCTCTTCACATGAGAAAGAATAATTTCCTAAAGTTTATAAAATCAATGTAAACTAATAATATTGCAATTTCTAGTTTTGTGGAGACTTAAGTTTACTGTTGGTTGCCAAGAGAATTAAAACACGTGAGAATCTATCCACAGAAATCTTTCACTTAAAGTACGTAGATATCTATACTATGCTTTGTGCTATATGCACCATGCTTTTAAATTTATACACTTAGTGTTTTCCATGACAATGAAAAATCTTAGCTGAAACAGGACCAAGCTGTATCTTTACCTTATAAAAATGTGTTTTCAGTTCACTAGCATTAAATCAATGCAATTAGAGAGAACAAACTAGATCAATGTAACATCTTAGTGAAGACATGGCCTTATTGTTTCATTGCTGGATAAAAAAATCCTTTTGAAAGAACTATTCACTTAACCAATGAGAAAAAGAAAGATATATAATTGAATAAAAAATACATGCGTTTTTTTAATTATCTAAAAGGTTGGTAATAATTTGTGGCTCAGTCATGTAAACACACTCAGAACTTGCCATATGTTGGAGCCAGTAATGTTACTTTTATTCAGATTCACTTGGCATAAGAATAAATATGGGAGAAAATACAATATATTTTTTCAACTAATAATTGTGCACAATTTCATCACCCTCCTTCTCTCTTTCTCCCTAATAAAAGCATTTTGAAAATTCTCCATTCAAATGTAGATTCTGACTACTATCTCAATACTAAATGCAGTCATTTCATGAACAATTTGCAAAATATAAAGCCTAATCTTTTTGTGCTTGGAATGACATAATTTAAAAAATCCAGTTAGTTGTTTAAAAAAAAAAAAATATTGCTTATGCAGTTTTAATCTCTGAAGACTTTACATGGCAAATTGTTGTTCGTGCCTACAAGCCTTCTTCTGCTCAAAGAAATCATTCTCTTTGGAAATGACCCTGGATACAGATTTCTTGAAATTTTAGAAATGGAAGTTTGTGTAAAAGCATCTATTTTCCAATAGAATATTGTGCAGAAGACAGACTATCAGAGAAAAATATCCTCTGAGCTGTATGTACACATATGTTCACATCCTATATCTCTGCAGACATCTAAAAAGTTCAATAGTCATCTAAGACTTTTATAGACATAATAGAATTTCTTGTGGCTACCATTTTTTTTCTTAAGACCTGGAAATATCATACCAACTCTTGCCTTTTGTGTTTTTTGTGCACTGAGTTGGTCTTCGAGCAATTCAAAGTGTAATATGTTTTATAACCTAATTTCACGTAATCCAGACAGTCTGAGATTTTGGTGGGTACAAATGTGGTCCCTTTCATGAGAGATGATAAGATAATATGATAATGATTATGCCATCAGGACAGAAGGGGTAGATAGAAACAACTAGGTTTGGTACTGTACAGACACTCCTGCACACACTAGATAGGGATTTAAGTCTCTACCCACACTAGCGTAGATACATGACTTTTCCTTGGACATTCCCTAAGCATGGTTTCAAACCTATCTAATATATGGAGAGAAGCCATAGGTAAGCTTGTAGAAGAGAAAACTACTGGGAGAAAATTAATTGCTCTTTTTTCTTTAAAATAGTTTACTATAAAGAAAGATTGAGACATTTTTGGGGGGAAAAAAAAAATAAGACAGAGAAAGTGAAACAATTGAGAGAATGAATAAAAGTCATACTAATGGAAATTCCAATCGGATAATACAAAAAATTAAAGCAATTAAATGGATAAGCACTGAAACATCTTGGCCCAAATTATGAGCATTCTCCAACCTAGAAGACTTTCGTAACTAGATAACTTTCATAACAGATATATAACAGATAGATCTGTGAACAATTTGATCTAACTTTGAAGCTTGCCCTGCTTTGGACTTTGGACTCCAGAGTTTCTGTTCAGCCTGTATAATGATGCCTGAGACATTAATCCACCTCCGAAAGACAGTCTATAAGACAAGATTACAACATCTATGACAGCAGATGTAGCACTCTGCTTCCCACTGGCTCCAAACACTGTGACTTACAGGACATACCACAGGCCAGTTTGCCACAGGATTTGAAGCCTTATAATCTTTTTTTATCACTGCTTGATGTATCTGGCATCCATTGTGACATGACGGAAGGAAGTCTGTGCATTCTTTATCTTTACTATCAATATTTTTGTACAGAAAATATTTGGTGCATCTTTTAGAAAAACAGAATTTTAAAGATTGTTGTAATACAGCTGTTTAGGCAACTTATGCTCCTGAATAAGCTTTCAGCATATCTGAGCATGGTTAGAAAGGTGGTTTATGACTTTCAGCACAGGATAAAATAGACTATGAATTCTGTGTAAGAACAGGCATTATACTGGCTTGCTCCCAATACTATTTAAAAAGTATTATTTAGCTGTTGGCTCCAATTTCTATTTTATTATTATTATTATTCACTTTTTTTTTTTTTGCCTATGTTCTTTTTTTTGACAATGTTTGAAAAGAACTTGTGCTGTTTGGTATTTTAGAAATGCTTCAAAAGGACCACTCAATCTGCTGATAAATGTATTTCCATATGGTGAGACTATGAATTACTGTTGAGGGGAGGTATATCGAGAGTGTAAAGATGAACAGTATTAAGAATTTTGTAATTACAAATAACGTTAGAACTTCAAAAATGCAAACAATTTCATAGAAAAATGATATCTTGGTTTTCAAAGAAAACAGAAACAGCAGTAATAGTAAAGCCTACCAGTCCATTGCATGCAGTTTCAATGAAATATATTTCTAGCAATTTAATAAAAGCTGTCAAAATCTGCTAAAAAAAAAAAAATCTAATTTGACTCTAAAAGTTACACACTGTAAATAAGTATGATGTGCAATATTCTACTGAATACAGTAAGCTTGTTATATACTCCTGATTTATAGCATTTGATATTCTGGGACTGTCCTTACATTATTTTTCCTTTCATTCCTATGACCCCTGAACATACAATTGTGAAAAGAAAAATGTATTGTTTAGTTTTGTTTACTTTCTTACAAGAAGGATAAAAATTCATAACTGACCTGAGCAAAAACTGTGTAGTAACAAATCACTGCTTTTCAATTCCTCTTTAGCTAGTCTGTGTAACAAAAGCTGCTTTCAGCTTTGTGGATTTGAGAAGAATTATTTCATTTGATCAAACTAAATCAAATGGAAGGTCAAACACTTGCAAACAATGAAATCTGAGATGTAATTTGCAAATTACAGTCATGGAAACTTTCATTTTCACATATTTTCCTACAGAAAGGAAAAGAGATATCCCTCTCATGTTCATGAATGTTTGTATTAATACTGAAGGGTTAGTTTTACATAGAAGTGAGTAGCCTGAACTCTTCTCACAGCAAATTTAAATCACATGAGAAGGCACAGTTGGAACTCTTTGAAAACACTGGTCTTATTTACAAGACAAACATCTGAAGTTCATTATGAAATCATTCAGTGTGTATTATGGCAGTAATATTCACTCAACAAACAGCAAGCCTGATGCCTTGTGAAAACTCTACTTTTCAGATGTTTCAGTTAGGTGACACATTTGTCAGTATTAAAATTGGCCTTTTAAAAAAAGATAGGACGTCTTATATTTGTTTATACAAGAAAATATAGCCACACCCCTGTTGTCGAATACCAGTCTTGAATTTTATCTATCGACTTCATTTAGTTTCTATTGAAACAGTCACATCACCACCTTCAGCTGTACATGTGGCTTTATAGTCGGATATTGTCACTGCCTAAATATCCTAGCCATAGAATGAGCTGACAAATTAGGGCAGCCACTGTGTATTTATAGTGAAAAAATAATAAAAAAATTGTCTTGCAGTGAATCCCCAAACTCATGTCGTGATAAATGCAGACAGGTTGCAAACATGAAAATAAGATTTTGTAACTAGGATAACCTGTCATAAATAGAACTGAAAACAGGATGACTAAGGTCCACCACTCTTGTTGAAGCCTGCAAAAGATATGAAAATATTTCATCCCTGCTGATGGATAGTCACTGGTGGCTCACCACAGACTGCAGTGATCCCATTGCTTCTGGTGACTGAGGGTAGAGGTCTGTTATGGAGACAAAGCTTTCAGGCATGCTCATGTCAGGTAAAATAGTCAGTATCTTTCCACTTCAGAGTGTCATGTTATTTCAGTCTCTTTTTTTGTAAGCTGTCTTGAAACTAACTGGGCAATCAAAATTTTGATAGCCTGACTTTTATAGTATGGTGGATTTGAACACCACCTTATTATATAATACATAATACTGTAAACTTACAATGATTGCATTATACTTAATATAATAATTCTGTCATATTATTATAATAATAACGACACGGTTGAATATTGATGTGAAATATAATAAGCATGAGTGTTTTCAGGGTTTGGTAAGAGCCATACAGTGGCTGGACATGCAAGTCGGTTATAAAGTACTAATGCACTTAGAGCTATTTATGTCCGAAAGGGTTCACAAGTATCTGCATGTTTGTTTCCTCAGCCTTTCTCACATGCATTGCAAGGATTTATGGCTGTAGATAAGATCCTTAATTTGTAGTTTGTTTACTTCTTATGCCTAGTTCTACCAAGCTATTAACAAGTGCATATTTATGCAGAATTAAAAGATTTGACACTTTAGTATTAATAAAATAAACAGATAATTGCAAACAGTATGAAAAAATCAGAGATTAATATAGTCTGTCTACTCTCAACTGGCTATGCTGTAAAATATATTTTGTCTTTACATTAGGTTCTTCACACTAAAATTTCACTGATAGTTAATATTACTCACAATTGCTCAAAATTTGAAGTTGAAAAGAAAAATAGTGATTCTCTTTTTTTTTTGTTTTTAATTTCTTTTTACTTCACCAGAAATGGAGATCTTTGATTAGGAAGCTGACTGGGACATTGCAGTTCCTTCAGTTCCTTCCTGTACACGGGTTAAGAACTCGACATACCAAAGACATAGTAGGTAAAAACTATGTCACATGGCATCAACCAGAATGCAAGAGCTATTCCACACCATGAAATGTGGTTCTCTGGTTTTATACATATTTTGGAGATTCATGATTTCATCAGATCCGCCATTAAGATCATCAAGTCTTGCTGTGAAGGACTATTTCCTTCAGTGAAAAAAAAAAGAATAATAAAAATTCATTACATATGTCTGCTTTTGAATAGTGCAAACCACACATGCCTGTCAACAATACATGCCAGTTTTCATCTTAAGAACTAGATTCAGATTGCAATATTTAATAAATTTTGCTACATTTCACCACATAACTTTGGGCATCTCTGACCTCTTGCCATCTATTGCCAGTTAGTCTGAAAAATGCATATTGCAGAAGAAATATGAGGTAAAAAGTTTTGCTTGTTGATTTGGACAAACATGAACTGCTTAATGCTAGACCTTTCTCTATGCACCTTCCAGGGCTGTCAAGCATCTTTCAAGTATCTTCAGGAGCACAGGAACCACTGATATGTGAAACCTAATAAAAATTGCATCCATGAAGCCTTTCATCCCTTAGCTCCACTGACTTCATAGCTGGTTTCCTTCAGGTTAGTTTACTGTGAAAATAAAATTCTAGTTACAACGTATGCAACAGGGAATCTTGGAGAGATAGCATATCGGTCCTCAGAAGTTACATGCTATGAGATGCAGTTACTGAGAGTAGAGAAACAAAAAGTTTGCTGACAGGAAAGAGGGATTTGCAATAGCACAAATAAGCTAAGGAATTAACTTCTTCTAAGAAAAGAGCTTTTATCTTTTTCCTCCACAAGATGTAATGTCTTTATTTTTTTTAACTCCTATCACATGAATAACCCCTAATTCTCAACCAATTTTTACTTCCAGTACATTTTTTATGTCATCAAACCCAGAGTATGAAATTCTAAGAGTTAAAGTATTTCTGTGAATTCCTCCATATTCCAGTATTTGAGTTAAGTCTTCAAATTTCCTGCTTCAATTTAATAGTCTAACAAATAAGTAATAAGTTTGCAAGCAGAAGTGGTTCTGTGACCAATATATTGACTAAAATGAAACATAATATGAAAGTTATTTGAATCAATAAATCATCAATCATCACAGTTTGCAAATGAACTAGTACAGTGTATTTCAGGATACATGTGAGTATTTTTTATATTGTATTGTTCTTTCCTGTAGTCAGGTTTTTGACCTGATAAAAGAGGTCTCAAATACTTATAGAAATTATCTTAATATCTCACATGTTGTACATATAAAATAGAATCATATCATAGAATCAAAGAATGGCCTGGGTTGAAAAGGACCTCAAAGATCATCTAGTTTCAACCCCCCTGCTGTGAACAGGGTTGCCAACCACCAGACCAGGCTGCCAAAAGCCCCATCCAACCTGGCTTTGCATGACTCCAGGGACGGGGCATACACAACTTCCCTGGGCAGCCTGTGCCAGTGCCTCACCACCCTCTGAGTGAAAAATCTCCTAATACCTAACCTAAATCTCCCCTCTCTTAGTTTAAAACCAATCCCCCTAATCCTATCACTATCAACCCACATAAAAACTCAGTCTCCCTCCTGTTTATAAGCTCCTGTCAAGTACTGGAAAGCTGCAATGAGGTCTCTACGGAGACTTCTCCAAGATAAACAAGCCTATTTCGCTCAGTCTTTCTTCATAGGAGAGGTGCTCCAGCCCCCTGAGCGTCTACGTGTCTTTCCTCTGGCATACTGCAGATGGAGTCTTACAAGGGCAGAGTAGATGGGGAGAATCACCTCCCATGCCCTGCTGGCCACCCCTCTTTTAATGCAGCCCAGGATACAGTTGTCCTTCCAGGCTGCAAGCGCACACTGCTGGCTCATACCCAGCATCTCATCAGCCAGGACCCCCAAGTCCTTCTTGGCAGGGCTGCTCTCAATGAATTCTTCTCCCAGTCTGTACACATACCTGAGACTGCTCCAACCCAAGTGTAACACCTTGCACTTAGCCTTATTGAACCTCATTTGGTTATCACTGGCCCACTTTTCCTGCCTGTCCAGGTCCAAGGTTACTTGGGTGGAAATGAGAACAGATTTGATGGGTTGCCTTAGTAATGAGTGATTGGAGAATGTTGACAAGACACCAGCATTTCAATTTAACCACATTTCTCTAATCTCCCCATTCATGGACATGAACTAAATTCCATTCCTGAAATTTTACATGCAGCAATGTAGGATGCAACTAGTAGTCTTGTTTCATGCAATAAGTATATTTGGAACTGATACTCAACTGACCATTAGAGTCTTGATTCTGCCAAAAGTGAGAAGTCTGGATGCTTGCTTTCATTCTTGTTGCCAGCTCCTGACCTAATAACTGTGTTGCACACATTCATGCCAAATCCACCACTCCAATCAACTGTATTACTACCTCTGAAACATGAGAAAACAATATTAAAAACCTGAAGAAAAATGACAAAAATCATAATCTTCAGTGTTTACTCTGCTTTAGGCAATTATCTTCAGATTATCATAGAGAAAATGGGGGAAACAAAGATACTCCATGTTGTTAATGTCCTCCTGTTTGGTTATAAGCCATTGTGTGTTTTAATTATCAAATGCCCATGAATTGTGCAAAAATGACTTTTGTAGAGTTAAATCTAATCAGTAGAACTGGATTAAACAAATGTACATAGGATTCATATAAGGAAAAGGATAATGTTTACTTATGTGGAGTGAAATACTTTCTTTTACAGCCTCTGTAAGCCTAACATACAGCAGGTAGTCTGTAACCATAGCAATCAACTGCATTGATGGAGACCTCAACTAGACTAAGCAGAAAGGGAATTGCACTCCAAGGGAAGATCTGGTTAGTGCAGTTGTGCATGCTACTGACAACATGAGGATATTGGCTCCTGTTGAGTGGAGCTGGTCAAACAGAGAAATATTTCAGCAGATGCTAGCTAGAATTTCAAAATGACTTTGGCCATGTTCTCATTTTGTGCAGACTTCTTATTCACTTGAAGTTCTTGCTGAGGTACCACTTTTTATTTGTGCATCAATCTACATTTAAAAAAAAAAATAATATTGTATAGTTAGCACCTGTACACACAATAGCATAGTCTAGATGGGGAGACAATTTGCTGATCATATTTGGAAAAAGAGATCTTCAGCTCCTCCAAGGACTCTGGTAGCTAAACATATCAAAGGTCCAATCACATCTTCAGCATCTGGCTCAAGTATGACCTGGAAGTAACCTGAGTCTGCATCCTACTATGAGGCTATGAAACATTAAGCACAGCCAAACAAGGACATATAAAGCTGTCAGATGCCATAATTCTAAATAGCATGGGGAAAACAAAAACAAAACAAAACACAACAAAAGAAAAGAAAAGAAAAGAAAACAACCTAGAGTTTACCAGGAATTAGTGAGAATTGATTTTTTGATGTGAATATTCCCCAGCAGAAGTGAGATCACCTGGGAAGTGTATCTTCCAGGTCTGAGGTTCCTTTGTGGTATTCTAGTATAGAAAAGACCAAGCACATTTGCAAAAATTAATTTTCATGGGCAATTCATACTCTTACTAAGAATCCTGATTTTTACCATTATCTTAGATACATTATACTACATTACATTAGATAGGACTAAATACAAAAACTCCCAACTTAAGATCAAATTATAAATGTATTTCAAATGTCAAACACAAAGACAGTGGAAGTTAACACTGCAGACAGTGATTACAGTGCATCTGTCTGGCTCTTATCCGGTAGTAATGGGAATGACGGGATGACAGAGAGTCTAAGATTCAACAGCATCTAGATCAGGGACAGAACCTACTGTCAACTTCTCTTCCTTCTTTCAAGATATTTTAAATACTTCCTATTAGTGACAGTTTACAACCCTCTTTTTGGCTTTCAGCAGAGAAGAATTTCTTCAGGGGTCATTAACTAAGTCTGGTAGAACAGGAAGAAGCATGGAGAAAGCAAGACCCACTCAGATACCAAGTTTGTAACAGAACTAAGATTACAGGCTCTCAGCCATATCACATTCCTATAAATATTAAGATACAATGCATGTGCCACAAGGCACGTGCTACAGGGCACAGCCCAAATGCCAACCTGCGTGCAGTATACAGAGTGTCTGTATGTGTGGGCACATACTCGCATGTGTAAGCATGTGCACACGTGATATGCTTGTTCCTTGAATGAAGTCAGAACTTCTATATTACTGTTAAAAGTTTAGGTGATCACATTAACAATTTAGCATGAATTAGATGGGAAACAGATGACTGGAAATTCAAGAGTCACATCTTCTGAATTCTTAGGGAAATTTAATTTTAAAATTAACTTGCAAATTTATGTTATACTCCTGAGTTGCCTATTCAAAGTTATTTCCAAAAATAATGATAATAAAAAGGCAAATTCTACTGACTGCATATTTCTTAGTCAAGAAAAGAATTCATAATGGTGTGTTCTGTCTGGAAAGAAGGAATGAGGAGTTCTTGAATTTACTTCTACATATTTAATTCTGACCTCNATATACATATATATATATGCTATATATATATTTTGTGGCATTATATTTTGCTACAACATGGTCTATTTTGTGAGGCATGAAGGCTAGAAGTGGAACACAAAATTCATTTGTTCTTATGAGGTGGTCATTGAACAGAAAAGATTATTTTCCAGAAACCTTCAAAAATTATTTTCTAAGTTCACTAAAGACTTGAACACCCTTGATCAATAATTAATTCACTCCAGTCAAGCTTAGTTCATACGGTGTTTTTTTTACTTTATTCTGTTACTGAAAGAAGGTCCATGTTAATTTTAAGCCCTGTGACTTCTATATGAACTTTAAAATATCATCCAAGAAAAGAATTCTGCCTGTTTATTTGATTAACAGTTGACTTTGCAATGGTAAATCTGTACTTGATTTGAATTCAGCTACTTGCATTTTTTTTTTCCCTATGGCTCATATTTTAAGGACCAACTACGTAGCTATTTCAGGACCCCAAAGCTATGGGATCCACAACACTGAGAAATTAACTATGACAATCTGCAATGAACACCTTGACTCAGTAAAAGCAACCTCAATACTACTAAGAAGCAATCTCTTACCCACTTTAAAGCCACAACAATCCATTAGAGTCCACAGTGATTATCTTGTTTGAAATTTTACAAGACAAGTCACACATTTCTCTAAAATGCTTTGTTATGAAAGTAATGTACGTACTTATGAGAAATACTCTGTTTCAACTGCCCAAAAAAATTATTGCTAAGTGGTTCCTGTGGTTAACTGTGCTCACTGCTAAAAATTGCACTACTGTTCCAGTCTTCATTCTGGGTCTTATTTCGTCTTTGGCTTTGCACAGTAGGTTGAAGAGTCCTTTATTATCAAATTTCTTTTCCGACATAGGAAGCGTGCCCTTTTACTTTCTTTTTGGTAAGATAAACAGTCTGACATCCTTCATGATTTTAGAATAGAGGCACATTTTATGGTCCCTTAATCACAGCTCTTCTCTCTGCCTTCTTCAGTTTGTTAACATCCTTCTTGAATTACGAATAGAGCTGTGGGAAAATGATCCTTTTATTCTCAGAAACTCGCCACAACTCTGTTTTTCTGCTCAGAATGTTGGCTGACTGGAGCTGGTTTAAAAATCCCTCCATTGCCCTCTTCCCTTATGTTAGGCAAATATCCTGTACATCACAAACATTTCAGTCAGTTCTGACTTTTTCTTTAAATAAGAAGTGTCCAAACATTTCAGTTACATAGATGTTGAATATAGACTATGCACATATGTCGTTGTACTTGGTATTCTTTCATTTATGTGCAATTTAACCAATTTGGCATTGAGATCTTATGGTTGTTCTAGGTTGTTCTGACTTCCAGAGTTGTTGTTCCTAAGTAGCTAACATTTTGAGTCCCGTATGAGCACCCTTCACATACAAAAGGCAAAGGTTTCCTTCACCCTGAAGATTTGGATCTTCTCACCTGTCAAGAAACAGGACTTACCAGGAATGAGTGCATGATGTACTTTTGTCTGCACATGCATGCAGAAACCTGTTTATGCATACAAGTTCATAATGGCACATTGACATTATGCCAACATGAAGAAAAACTTTGGCACTTTAGTCTTGGAAAATGATTTGCACATGGAGGAATTAAATGCATGCCAAAAGGTATTTTTTATCTTGCTCGATTGTCCACAGAAGTCAGACGTTTAGTCAAGGGCTAATACAATTCCTTTTTATTTAATCTTTCAAATATTTTCTGCCCCAAGGAATAATTTTATTGACAAGCACACCCACTTCCTCATTATGTGATGTATGTTTATGTATCTTTCTATATATCATTGATTTCCAGATATTAAGAATAGTTAACTAAAGAAATGACCAAAACTAAATTCTGCATTTGATTTGCCCAAGGGTAGAAGGAAAGAAAAAGAAATTGTGAATTTTCCTTGGAGAAGAGAGGTATTTTGCAATTGTTTGTCTGCCCTTCATCAAAATGCCTCTCAGCTTTTCAACAGCTATAACACAAAATGTTATGAAGGAGAATTTCAGACATACTTGTATTTGGTGGGTATTGTCTGCCTTTTAGGTCTAGGTACCTATTTTCCTGTTCAGTGTACTGGGATCTTGTAAACACAGCTCAGCTTTGTTTATTCTACCTCAGGAGCTAAGTTGCTAAATCAGAAATATTGCATTGCTGAGCATCGCAGTGGCTATGCTCCCCTGTTGAAAATCTGCCTTTATGAAGCTGATATACTCCATCTGAGTGGCAGGAAAGACAGTAAAAGCAAATCAAATCCTGTGATATCAAAATTAAAAGCAGTACATAATAGGTCTTTCAAACATAGTATGCATAGTTCTTGTATAGCCCTTGGGATTTCTTTGTCTAGGGCATTCCAAACGGCTGCAGGTTGTAAGCGCTAGTTGTCATCTAATCTACGAGCATAGCCTGTGCTGCTTAACATCCCTGTTCTTTGCCTTCCACATGACAGCACTTGACTACCTTACAATCCTTGCAAACAGTGTATTCCTCCTAGTGATACGCATTTTTAAAATTGTGCTAGCAAATTAAGCAATTTAATTTACCTCATGAGCTCCTTCCTACCAAAATCTTCATACATTTCTTCAGCTGATCACCCAGATGTATGCCTCTGGTAAAGTTGTGAGAGACTGGAAAAATCTTTCTGCTGAGAAATTTGTAGTTGAAAAGGAAATGGCGACAAACCTTATAGTCTTGGAGCAACACAGTTAGGATCAATGTGTAATTTAAAAGAAAAAAATAATTAAAAAAGGACAGCTAGGAATGATTTATTTAATAAATAATCTTCAAACAAGTCAAAAAGAAGCCAAAGCTACAAGATTTTATGTTTCTCATCATTAACACAAGTATTTGAATGCGTCAGAGTCGGGGAAGGTTTTGTGACAGTTATAATGAAGCAATTTGGAAGAAGCAGACCTTATCCACCTTAAAAAACTCAAAGGACATAATTTTATATGTATAATACACTTCTGACTGGCCATTTCATAGTACTGTCAGGGTTCGAAAATGTATGAAATCATTCTCATAAACAGTCCGAATGCAAGGCAGGAGAAAGATAGTTACAGAAATGCTATGACCTGCCTAGTGTGAATGGATTTGATGATTATAAAATCATCACAGCCACCTACTCAGGAACAAGCAGAGATCTTTTTTTTTATCTTTCGTTTTCCATGCACAGTCAAATATACATTCCTTTCACCTACCCCCACATAAAGAAGGAAATCTATAAGCAATATGGAGATAATATTGACAATACTCCACTAAACATTGTTTTTCTTCTTCATGTATATACATGTACATAACAATTGTAAGAAACCTGTACTGATGTAATTCCAGTATACATTAATCATTACATTTTTGTTTAAGCTCATCTCCCAGTATTCCAAGAAATTTGGTGTTTTTTTTTTCTTCCGTCTCCCCCATTTATGCCAAGTAAGATCTCTTCCATCATATTTCCATATGCTGCTCAGAAAGACTTTCATGCAGAAATGTTATGAAAGTGTGGGTTGTGTCTTTTGTATGGATGCTGTTATACTGTTCAGTCCACTCGGTACTAGCTGGAATTTCCAAAGAATGCAACAAAGCAAAGGGAGGAAGCCATAAGCCTACACAAACTTCGGTAAGTCTTAACATTTCATATTCTAAATTTATTGTTCAATATTCTTTCTAGAAAATGTGTAATTTGATAGTTACCCTGTCCAGAAATCTACATTTACTTTTAAAGGTTAGAAAATATTTAATCTTGGGTAAAATTTTGGATTTCTGTACATTTTTATTTCTTGTCTACACTGCCAGTTACCACTCTTCCAGGCGGTGAATTAGGTGCTGTGTTGGATGCCTTGTGACAAATATTAGTGAAGTTAATTAGTCAGTCTTACAAAGAAATAGATGATGAAAATATGTTACTGTTTCCTTTGTAGTGTTCTCTCTTTATTTACACTGCGTGACAAATTTCCCAATTATTTTACTGTGGTTATTTTAGTAACAGAGTAAACAGATACTGATAACATGATGTAATATAACATCAGTGCTATAAAATATCAATTAATAGATGTGAATGATAAAAAAGCAAGCACTATTTAAAGAATGATAGAGTTTGAGGACAGTTTGTTTTCATAAAAAAAAAAAAAAGCCTGGAATTTAGAAAAAAATCTGTAATTGGCTTTAAGAAAAATGCAATGCTAAATATCCACAATTTCTTTTTCGAAGTGCACAGATTTCTATTGTTGTTTTGGGAACTTTGCGCTTCTAAGTGTACGTTTTATATAGCTTCTGCCTTGGAACTCCCTTGTTTTAATCCCCTAAAACTGTCAAGTGTGACTCCACCTGCTTTATTGTTCCCATAAATTCATATGAAACTAGTAGCTAAATCCAATTTGTGTCATTCTGTCTCTCTTTGTAGCCCATTCTAAATCTCCCAGCATGTTTCACAAAAGTAGAATCCTATTAACGCCAAATAACCACCACTGTATTTTATTCTGTGGTTATTACACTCCTGGTATTGTCACCGCTCCTAAAGAGTCTAGTCTCCCCATGAATGTACGATGACTAAAACCTGCAAAGTCATTATCAGTATTCTGTTCTTTTTCTTTCCACCTGATGTACTAGTTTTCTATTCTTTTTTTTTTTTTTTGGACTTTGATGTAAAAATTTATGCTCAACACTTTGCCAGGAAATTTACCAGCTTATAAACTGCTACCAATTAACATTAAAAAAATCTTTGAAACATGTTTAGTCAACAAAGCTTGTGTTCCTATTTAGCTTTCCTGAGGTTCTTCACTTTCAAAGTATTGCATAGGTACATTTTTAATTTAAATATGATAACTTCTCTATCTGTACTGCTTTCTTAGCAAGTAAGGGAATTAAAATATTAAAAATTGGAAAACATTGAGAATTTTGATGGAAATATTAAAATCTGGATCAAATCCATAGAAGTTTGTGTTACCAAANTGATAAGGTCAGTGTAAAATTGAATGACATCTCTAATGATAAGCCATAAATGTCTTGGAAAAGAGAGAGACAGAATATAAAATAAGTTCATTTAAGTTATATTCTAAAAGCCCCAAAAGAGAGTTATTTTTTTATATATTTATTCATTTATTTATTAAAACCTACATTTTAATGGCTACATCATGGTGTGCAAATGCCTTGGCACCTGCAGTATGTCTTTGATTCCTGCTTACTCCTTCCTCTGTAGTCATGCTTCATTAATATGTTCTCTCTTCGTTATGGCAGTGTTTAAAATTAGACTCCAAATCCTGCAATCCTAAAAATGCTGAAAATTGCATTTTAAATAATATACATCGCAATTTTTCCAGGAGCCAAGAACATAGTTCGTACATAAAAGATCTCTTGCTCACAGGAGTGGCTGAGAGAAGAACTTAGGAGCTGCCAGAAACAATCACCTTGACATGAGCTCTTAGTGCATGTGTGCCTAAAGAGTTTGCCTGTACAATATATCACGAATAAGGAAGATCTCTCTTCACCTATACTTCAAACAAAGTGTTGTGATGTGTTACTAGCATGTGGTTTCTGGAAATTCTGGGGAAAAAAAAAAAAAATGAGTTCATACCTACTGGCAATGCTGTGTCTTGTCCCTAACAAGGCTGAGATGATTGTCTGAAGTGAAAGGGAAAAATCTAGTATGGAGCAGGGACAGGATTTCGCCCCTTGTAGGCATTTTGGTTAAATTCTGTGAGAGAAATGTGCCTTGCTCCTCTAAATATGTTTCAGAAATTATATGAAATTGCAAGATGGGTTAAAGCATGATGATAGAAAAAAAAGAAAACTCCACATTACATAAATCTAGGAACTGGAAAACAATCTGTAGGATGTGAGTCACACAAAGTCCCTTATATTTCATGTAAAGAAGTTAAGGTTTAAAACAAATTTGGCCATTATATATGTAAGGTTTCTGAAAAATACTTGGTAGAAATGGTGAAGAAGCACTGCCTCATTTTTCCAACCAGGTAATGCATTCATATTGCTCAAAGGTTTTAAATTAGTTTTATCTTAATTTAGGAATGAT
>VXAV01003023.1:108954-133280 GCA_013399715.1 Alectura lathami | reverse complement strand
GGTGGTGAGATTAATCTAATATAGGTGGCTAAGTTCCTACAGGAGGAGTAAGGTGATTTTCAGCCTAAGCTGAGTAAGAGCCATGCCAATAATATTTTACTTATTTTTTGACAATATATGATAGTCTTTGTACTTTTCTAATGAATAAACCATACCCAGTGAAGAAACGAATTGCTTCTGAAGTTTTACTTTTTCTTAATGAAAGTTAGTGAAGGACATAGCATTAATTACAAGTGAAATGTGATAATATAGCCCCTTCATGGACGGGGTCTCAGACATAAGACCATTTTGAGACTTTCCAAAGTTAATGCTGTTACCTACCTATATACCTATTTTATATATATAAGGTATAAAATTATAAATTTATATATATACAAAATACATTTACATAATCCCTCATACTATGATTTTAAGCCTTAGAGTGCAATTATTCTGAGCATCTCTTTATTCTTTATGTTTTCATTTTGTAAGAAACCGATATCACATGTTTTCTTTTTAGATTCTTTTTAGAAGGACAGTGAAAAAAATAAGTCTGTAGTAAACGAAGCTGTAAGGGAATCCAAAACCCAAGACTATAAAGATGGCAAAGCTGGAGATGAGCAAAAGTCTTTTGGATAGTCTTTCTACCAGAAATTTTCTCAAAAGGATGGCTTTCAGTCATTTGTATAAAAATGGCAATTTAATGTAACCTTTATATTTGAAACTTTCATTTGAATAGAAGTTTGAAAAGATTGCCATTTTCTATGAGGTGAGAAGGTACCTGTTCTGTATCACACCAGGAGTACCCCACAGTGTGCAACAGTAAAATTTCTCTTGCCTCAGGAGAATTTCTCTGCCCCTTCCAGAAAACATCTGTCTTAGCTGGATGGGCAAAAGGCCTGTGAGAGTACTTGCTGGAGGACAGGGGCCAATCCAAGGAAACAGCCTGATGTTGACCATATGCTTGCTGTCTGTCAGGTGACCTCTGCTCTCAAGTCCATGTCTTCTACACGGAGTTCCCTTGGCTCATCCCCAAATGGAGTCTGGACAAAAATTAGCCTGCAGGCACTGTACATCATCAGAAAACTAAAGTCCCAAAGAGGAACAAATAAAGGGACAACTACTCTGACATTAGAAACACACGTACAACCAACAAAATAATATATACATTGGTAACATGTAGGGAAAGAGAGTTATATGAAAGTAGGATAAGGAATTTACTGCACTTTCCATATGCATGTGTTATGAATGATGCATATCTGTAAGAATTCACTTTCTTTTAATCAGATGACCAAGTAATTGCTCTGTGCTGTGATCCTGTTTTTTAAGATGAAAGTAATTATATAAATAAGAAAACCTCTCACTGTCCTTTCTGCATCACATGTTCATTCTACCATGCCAGCCTCATGTTTTAATGCCATTAGATTCAAAACAACTTTATGTACCCAAATTCATGTTTTGGTTTCACTGTTAAGGATGTCTTGGCCTTATGGTTCTGGCTACAAGGTAAGTGGATTGCCTGCCTTAGAGGAATGCAGTGTCAGATGAAGATGGAAGCTCAAAGATTTTTCAGGCTTGTCAGTTTGATGACTCAAAGACAACAGAGGGAGTACCATGCGAAAAGGCAGATAGTAAAAATGTGCATAGACACCTGTGACTACTTGTATCCTTGTTTCTACTCTTGGTTTGGACATATGGCAGCCTAGAGATATACATATATTTCTTTCTTAAAGCAGGTTTAGGGTTTTATTTATACATCTATAGGTATGCACTTACACTCCTCTAGCTCCTTTGACAAAATGGCTGTACACAAAGGCAACAATAAAAAAAAAAAAAAGGTTCACTATGCAATGTAAGTAGGAATTCAACTATAGTTCTTAAAGTAATCACTAATTTTGTGCTTTTAATCCTTCCTTTACTGCCTTGTGTTATAAGGATATATATTTTTCCTCATTTTCATTTTCTCCTTTTACCCCTTCTTCAGCTATCTAGAAAATCAAATCAAAAAAGTGGTGTATTTTCCACTAAATGAAGCAGAGTACTTCTGCCTAGGAATAGTTTCAGTAAAAACACTAACTCTTTGTTGAAACATTTGTTTCTGTGCATTTTTACTTTAATGGAAAACAAATGAACAAATAATAATAAAAAAGCATACCTTCTTTTAGCCATCTATATTGAATAGAAGAATTATGAGTATTTCTGGCTGCTACACAGTACAAGTTATGTTATGCTACTTTTTCCTCTTTTTCCTCTTTCCTTTTTTGAACATTTTTTTTCAAACTTCATGTAATGTCTTATTTCATTACAGTGTGGTTCACTCAAATAAAGCAGTAATCAGTTGGTTACAAAGCAACACACAGCTGTCTGCCAGAAGTTACAACCTGAAATATTTAATTAAACAGCATGTCTGTTTTACAGTTCTTTGTTGGCTTTGCTCCAGATCCAGATCCTGCACTTTTCTCTAGTTGCTCTGAAGCAATTTTCAGCCTTCTATCAGAGAGAACCACTAAAAACCAGAGGAAACAACCTCATGCTTTTGTGACTGCACAAGAGCCTCCACTCAGTTTTAATCTTCAAGTGGCTAAACGTTCTAGATTACTACTCAAAATCCATTATATTACGTAATTAGACTACACTTTCCCAAAATCAATGGACAACTGGTATGAAATATTTGTGTATGATTCTTCTTAACAATCAGATAAAGTAAACTGTACTGTCAAAATCCTTGCATTATACACTTTTAAACCCCAGAGTAATGCAATAAAATGTGATATAATTGATAACTTTAATAATTCTTTTGGTATCTTAGTACCACAGATAAAACTTCTCTTGAAACTGTCATCAGTATTCTGTAAACAGTCAGGGAAATTATGATATACAACTGGAGTTAATGTGGTATCAGGGTAAATTTTTCACTTTCAATCTGAACAGAATAAAGTCACAAGATTTAATTGCTGAATACTTGCTGACCTCTTGGATATTATTTTTCACTATAACAATTATAACCACAAACTAGAAAAAGTATTACTAATAAGAAATATACAAGTAGAAATCAACATAATTATCCTGAAAAAATATACATATCTACTTGTGTATATTCAGTTTATATATTGGGGATTCTAGTTTTATTCAGCTGCCTATATCAGAGGTACTATGGCTATCGTAAATGATGAGTTATGTATGTCCATAAACATGCTTATTGTAGCTTTTGATGCATGAGATGTTGGGAAAGCTCCTACTTCACTGTATTTCACTTTGCAACAGCATGATTGATGATAGTTACTGTTTTTTCATCAACTGGGTCAGTTCTGACAGCCTGAAGGACCTATACCTGTAGGTTGCTTGGGAAAAGAAAAGACAAGGAGTGATGGTTAGATGATTTTACTGTCCTACTCTGAACTTCAATTTGTCCAAGTAAGTCTTTCTATATCCTTACTTTATCCTTGATGTTTTCTATTCTCCAGAATTTTCTTTATTCCTCTTCACTCACCACAGTTCTTGCCCAGTCCCTTTCAGTGGTGTATACTGTCTCCAGAAATGTACAAGACCTGTGGAGATGTGGTTTAGAAGAGCATATAAGAACTATCCAATCTCAGCCCTTTTACCTTGAAAAAGGCCCATACATCTTCAAAAAAGAAAAAATGAATGTCAGGTGGAGCTTTTACTTTGCCTGCTTTTGCTAAGTTAGACCTAAGAATATAGAGATATTAAAATCACATATTTACATAAGATGAAATTCTAAATTAGTATAGAAGAAGCTAGGAGCCTATTCTTACTTCATTCTAAGCCATTTTCTTGACCATAAATAAGGATACACAGATAAAGCTACAGGAATTTTTTTCCTAAAGGAGAAGTGTGAATGTTAAAAGGAAAATATGATATTGAAGCAATAAATCAAGGAGAGACCCTCAAAAATTTATTCTGCCACTGTCATCAATGCCAGAAGACATTAGAATCCTCAAGGAAAAAGAAAGACATCACTAGATGGAATATTTTTAGAAAATGAAGCCTGATGCCAAGGGAAATTAAAGACTTTTCCAAGAATGTCACCCTCACAGTCATGAAACTTGAGCCCTTCAGACAGAAACCTCAAGCTCAGGCAATATGTAAGCTCAAAGTACTTTAAACCAAGTGAATCAGATTATCAGCACTGTGATCCTTGGACCGCCCAATACAATTAGCTTTGTTTACATAATCACATTCAATACATACCATGAGGAAAACAAATAAAAAAAAACAAAAAGAAAAAAAAAAAAAAAAAAAAAAAAAAAAAAAAAAAAGAGAGAGAGCTTTAGTGAATGCAGTATTATTTACTACAGACAGTTACATTCAGGAAAGATCATTACTTATGTTTATCTACATTCAAGTGCAGCATTCATACTCACCAAGTTCAAACCAAAATTAAGTGGAGGGGAGGGAGAACCAGTCAAGGACAGTTTACCTGATAATGATAGATTGATTANAGCAAGGATGAATTTTAAATATGTCCACTTTAAACTTTATTTCTGGAAGAGCTTCATGTTTCAAATAAAAATGTTCCTTTTCTTCTGAAATTTTACTGTCAATATAAAAACGTTGATTTTTTTTCCCTACTGTTTTCAAAAGTTTTAGTTTTTTTTTTTTTTTTCTTAAATATTTGGATTAATTTGGGCATATCAAAGATGTTAAGCCTACTTTCAAACAAATCCCTATCATAAGGAATGGTATATGAGAAAGAGTAATCGCTTTAGGAATGAATAGAATGAACTTCAAGAGAAAAGTAATTGTGCATACGTAGTAAGTAATGTTTTTGGATGGCCAAAGATGGCCAAATTTTTCTAACAATTTTTTTTTTGCTAATTTCATCCAAATGTTTAAATGTTATACATTTCAGAGATAATTATCAGAGGGAAAAATTTGAAGTAAAAATGAGCAATCTCTTCCCACCTTGGAATTCAAAACCTTGTAGTTTGAAGCTAAACATTTTACTTTCAAATACCTTATCTTAATGTATCATACAGAAAAAGCCCAAACATTTAAAACCCACATTCAGTACAAATGTAAATATTTTGAGATTGGAATTCTTCATTTAAGTTTAGATTTTAAAATGTTCACTAGGGAAAAAAAAAAAAAAAAAGGAAAAAAGAAAAACATTCTGCTTCCAGTATCCTTACATTCTTTCTGCTTCTATACAGGGAAGAAACACAGAAATGTGAAGAATTTTGCTCATGGTTGCAAAGGAAAGGCAGAAGCAAAAACAAGACAAGCAGTTAGCCCTGTACCAATCTGCATAGCCAAAGGGAGAACAGTTTCCATGAGCCACAAAGTGAGCCAGGTCGCACTACTGGCAATTAATAACCAACCTGAATAATTGTAAATGAGCTTCAAGTGATTTGTGTTTCTTCTGCTGTTTCCTCTACTGTGACAGCCTCCAGGAACCATCAGCACAAGGAGAGTGATTGCTAAATGTTGGATCACTATTGCAAAATGTACTTTTTTCTAGGTTAAAACAGAATTAGACCAAGAGCATTTCCTTGGCACTCTGTCAGCTTTTGGGACTGAGAATTTACGCAATGACTGCCTTGAAGCTCTGTTTGGATTACCTGAAAATACAAGTTTGATCAGTGAGGAATTTTGTCCTCAGTGAGTGATCAAGGAAATTTTTTCAATAAATAAAATCTCTCTAAAAGCCTTAACAATTAAAGATATCTTCTTGGATTTCAGAAGAAATCTTTGTTGAAGTGGGAAGATATCTGAACTTTGTCAATGGCTTTTGATTCACCTTTAATATTACCTGGCTGATCCTTTGTGTTGTTATGATATTATCTTGATGATGAATTTTCTTATTATAGCACACAGAGGAGATGGTAGAGAACTAGTGTCAGCTTACCATTTAACCTCTTTCTGTCACTCATTCCTATTGCCATTTCTTTCTAGATTGGTATTTATCACCGTGATATTTCATTTTGACTTCTAAACTTAAACTACATATGTATAATCAAACACCAAATGTTATTTTCTTTAAACAAAGAAACCTCTATGACAGTCTGCAAGTGTGTGTCAATTCCTGAATTCCGTTTTGTAGTTAGAAACTGTCAGTAGTTTGTTTATGAAGGACATTTTTCAATAGAAATTGTCCATTTGATGAAATTTAAACTTTTCATATTTCAAGTTTCAGTGTAAATTTCATAAAGAGGAGTTTCTCAGCTACAAATGGGAACTTATAGCGAAAATTAGGAGAAGAATTGGAGAGGAAGGTTGGACTGACAATAGGTAGAGCACACTGCAGAACAGTGTAAAGTCAAAGTTCAAGTTTTCTCTTTACTGATTTTCCAATTATGTAAAAATAAGATAAATTTTGTTATTATTCAGCACTGAAGCATGAGAAAGGGGAGCTAGTCATCCCAAACCACAACCATCATAATTTTTTCACAGTTTTTCACACTAGGGCAAACTGTATAGATCAGAACTGAAATTCCTGTATTTCACCAATCTTCATGGTGTCTATATCTGTTACATACTTGGAAAGAATTTCAGAGTAAAAGAGCTCTCAAAAACCAGCTGATATGCTATGGTTTAGAGGAGACTGTGTATCTCCAGATTTTGTGCTATTTGTTATAACACAGTTATTTGGGAGAAGAAACCTTTTCCTCTTTAACCAAACCAATACCCGGGACAGTAACTTATCGGCAGGATATGCCGAACAATGAGCTAGAAATCTGTTCAGCTTTTGCAGAACATTTCATAGATGTTAGTAGACATTGAACCAAGTTCCTCATACCAGTAGTGATATTCAATTTAACTATAGACAAATTGTTTTCTAATAGAGAAAATGTTTAATGTTTCGTACAGACAATTTAATTTCTCGTTCAGGTGCTAAATGACCTAAATTACTTACATTTGAAAGTCAGAAAAAAAAAAGTAAAATAATAGCAAAGTCCCTTGTACCCCACTCAAGTTGTCTTGCCTTGAAATTTTTGGCTAGTTCATCTGGTATGAATCAGTGGATCGTTGTCACCTTAGAACATTTAAGTACAAGAATCCTGAATAACTCTGATAGAAACATCCTGGGCTGCATCAAGAGAAGCGTGACCAGCAGAGCGAGGGAGGTGATTCTGCCCCTCTATTCTGCTCTCGCGAGACCCAGCCTGGAGTGCTGCGTCCGGTTCTGGGGCCCCCAACACAAGAAGGACATCGAGATGTTGGAGGGGGTCCAGAGGAGGGCCACAAAGATGATCAGAGGGTTGGAGCACCTCCCCTATGAAGGCAGGCTGAGAGAGTTGGGGTTGTTCAGCCTGGAGAAGAGAAGGCTCTGGGGGGACCTGATAGCGGCCTTCCAGTACCTGAAGGGGGCCTATAGGTGAGAGGGGGAGGGACTCTTTACAAGGGCGTGCAGTGGTAGGACAAGGGGTAATGGCCATAAACTGGAAGAGAGGAGATTTAGGCTAGATATTAGGAAGAAATTCTTTACTGTGAGGGTGGTGAGACACTGGAACCGGTTGCCCAGGGAGGCTGTAGATGCCTCGTCCCTGGAAGTGCTCAAGGCCAAGCCGGATGGGGCTCTGAGCAACCTGGTCTAGTGGGAGGTGTCCCTGTCCACGGCAGGGGGTTGGAACTAAATGATCTAACCCAAACCATTCTAGAATTCTATGATAAGCAGGTGAAATGCTACATATGAAACACACATCCCATGTTATTTCTAAACTTTTCTATTGGCCTTCAAATCAACTGCAAAGATACTTTAAAAACATATTTTCCCCTAAATGCACATTTGTTTTCAAAGTATCTTAATCAAACTTCTTCTTCAGTATTTTCAAATGTGTTTAGTCTGCATGAAAGTAGCAGAGAATCTCTTAAAATATAAGGCACAAAAAATCACCACATACATCTGACCTAGGCTGTTCTTTTTATTAGGAAGAGAAGGACTAGGATCTTCCATTTTGCTTGCATCATGACAGCAAAAACATGTCATAGTGTTGTTCAGTTTGAAGACAAGATGATGGAATAAATGAAGTTTGGATGAAGGTTGTTTACCATCTGGGCCAAATATTTTCTGAACTGTCAGAAACATTGTTCACTTCATTTTATGTATTTTACCAGATGAACTTGAATGTGGAGACAAGGGGAAGACTTTTCAGACAACTGCTGCATTGCTGTCTCTAGGTCTCCGTAAATTCTATCAGCTCTTACCCACCCATCTCTTTAGAAAAATATTGGATGTGTTGCAGCAGTCTTTATTTTGTTCAGACAGAGTAAATCCTTCACCTTCTCTCATTTAATTTAACATTTATATTCCACTAAATATTGTCAAGAGATGAAGACCTGGAGTATGTAAAATCTTTCTGTTCCTCCTACATACAAGATAAGTGGATGACTATACTAATCATCGCTCTGTAAAGATGCCTAAAATACAAAAATATCTGTAAGCATGTATGACGGCATTTAAATCACAGGCACCTGAATGCTCTTTGGGTAAGTTTGGCAAGTTAAATAGGCTTGTTTCTAGTTTTATTCTGTGCATATATTTCCATTTAAAATGTTGAAACAATGAAAAAAGCTATATGCTATAAAAATTGAATTGTTTTATCAATAAATATATAAATAAATACAATCAGAACTTCATTCCTTTCAACATGAATAGGTACCATTCTAGTGCCATTTAAAAATCTCTCAATGTTTGTAAAGACTTGAGATTAAGAAGTTTGATAAAAGGCTGTGTGAGGATTAATGCAGTCTGCTGTCCATCATGTTTGGTTTTTATCTTACAATGGAAGCCAAGCAAAAGTCTCCAAAGCTAAGGATTATAAGAACGCAAAAATTGCCTGGGAGAATGACCATCTTGTTATCACTTTTTGCAAGATTTGTAGATTTCTTCACAGAGAAAGAATTTAAGCATTTTTCTGCAAAGCCAACATTTATTAACCAGTTCATCAGAAGGAGATACTTATCTCCTACAGATTAATGCAAGGCTGGGTAAAAATGCCGTACCATTCAGAGGATCTTGTTCATAACATATATTTGAACATTTGAGAAAGAGAAAGGTGAAGAGGCATTGTGAGGCACTTTGAAATATGGTTTCTTCGGCACAGAGTCTTTGTATTCAAATCTCTGTTTTAACTGACCTGATTACAAGTTTTGTTAGTGGACAAATTTTTAGCCAGTCTTGACATAGATCTGCTGAGAGTTCCTGGAAGGAACTCAGATAATAAAGCAGAGATAATATTGAATGAACGGTGAAAATATCACAAAAATTATTTGAAGAGAATTACAGAAGAAAGTCTTGATCCTCTACTGTAAGGGGTGAATTTACGGGGTCAATAATTAGTGTCCCTTTTATGCTGCAAAAGAGAGACAGAAGCACTTCTCAGTACCACTCTAATTTGTAATGACACTGAAATACTTCAGAAGTGCCCCTCAATGCGGCATTTATTGAGGGGCTACTTGAACTCACATGCCTATATCCCTCTAGTAGAAATGATAAATGAAAGTCTTCTTGATTGGGATGTTTTTAGGTCTTAGACCCAGTGAAGATGGAGCTTACTAGCCTTCAAGTTCAGTAGCAAGGCAGGCATGTTTCTATGTGCTCTTTTAAAAAATTAAAACTATATATATCCTAGGAAATAACTACCTCTTACTTCATTAAAGAAAAGCAAATCCAAACAAAGAGAAATTAAATAGGTGAGATAATTTTCTGTAGATGTAAATGCAAGTGCCACAACCAGGAAGGATCAGTCATGAGCAAAAGCTCCCAGATAGTACATCTCAATTTTACAGAGATCATAACCTTTTCAGTTGTGCTAATCTGGGATAAGAGATACTGCCTTCTTCAATATTGCCAGCTGAGTCTTTCAAGCTCTCAGAAACATCTCTTTGAATTCATCTTATTTGATCGCCAAGACGATGAAGCAGACTCCCCAACACCAGGCTGATACAGAGTTGTAAACAGCTTGGTGAGGTTGAGGTAAAATATTACTTGCTGTTTTGTGAGCAGGCAGAGTATATCACAGACTTTACTGAAATTAGGATCTTTGTGCTTTTAATTTTTTTTTTTTCTCTTGCTATTTTCCTCTGGAAATTAGTGTGGCATAAGATTAAGGGATTACCCTATGTTTGAACAGCAGATTGGAAGATAACTACCACTATGAAGAAGCTTAAAAATAGGTGTTAGTGTGTTTATATTGTAGGATTCTTCATATGTGTGTTTTCTCTTCTAATGCATTACAGTGCCAGGCATGACAGTAGAATAGGTATAGTTTTGCTTAGTTCAGTATGGAGATAAGACTAAGAAAGATTTGCCAGAACATATAAGGTTCTGAAGCCCAATAACCACAAAGTAAGATACATATTTGTTGTTTACTTGTGCTTAATCTACAGTTGTATTTAATTTTGTTTCAATTTACACATAATCCAATATAATTTGTTTTAAATCCTAAACATGTTATAGTAAATCTGAAAATATCTGTACTGATAACTACCAACCTGCAAAGAAAAGAGCTTTCACTGACCTAAAAAAATGACTCAGGCCAAAATTTTCTGGATTAGCAATATGTTCTGGAAATCAATATTACCGCATAACTGTACTCCTTTAATACCTCAAAATTTTTCATATTCCAATGAGCATTTCAAATTTTATTTTACAGTAATTTATTGTCTCCTCTTTACAAGGAATTTTAGCATGTTTAGAGGTCTTATTGAAGACATCTGTGTATTTTACAGGTGTACATTTTTATGTGATTTCCTCTGAGTTATTTGGTGCAACAGCATAATATGACTTTTAAGAATTATACCATAGCATAAGAATACTCTTCTGCATGCCTTAAGCAGNTCTTTTTTTATCTCTTTAAAAGGTTGTTATTTTTTTTTTTTTTTTTTTTTTTTTTTTTTGCCAGGATCATCTTTACGTATCTTTTTGTAGCTGCAGAAAATAAAAACTCTAGCAATGTGCTGCATTTTTGATAATTTGTAAAAATTCTGCCCTCTTGCATACAGAAAGTACAGAGTCATAGAGCATGCTGATGTCTTTGAAGACAGCAATATGCTGCATGAAAACAATACGTACCAGCTGGTAAGCAAACTGACAGGTTTCCTGCAGCACAGATATAATGTGATCTGGAGTTCAGAAGATCTGTTTGTTATTCAAATCTTTGAGCTCAGCTGGTACTTATACTACCTTAAAATTGCACTGAGTCTGTCTGTCCTATCTTGATCCTCTGAAATATTATGAGTAAATCAATTGTATGTTTTAATCAGATTTCATGGAGAGTACATTGTAGGCAGTGGTGGTTAATTACCTTGCAAAGGGGAAGCATTAGGTATAATGTGACCACTATAAATGAGAAAACAGCGAAAGTGAATAAAACATGATCAGTCAACAGTTGTCTGAACATGAGCCAACAGTGTGCCAGGTGGCCAAGAAGGCCAAAGGAATCCTGGCGTGTATCAGAAATAGTGTAGCCAGCAGGAATGGGAAGGTGATCGCCCCCCTGTACTCAGCACTGGTGAGGCCACACCTCAAGTATTGTGTTCATTTTTGGGTCCCTCAGCACAAGAAAGACATCAAGGCCCTGGAGCATATCAAAGCAGGACTACGAAGCTGGTGAAGGGTCTGGAGCACAAGTTATGAGGAGTGGCTGAGGGAACTGGGACTGTTCAGTCTGGGGAAGAGGAGGCTCAGGGGAGACCTTATTGCTCTCTACAAATACCTGAAAGGAGGCTGTAGTGAGGTGGGGGTTGGCCTCTTCTCCCAGGTAACTAGTGGTAGGATGAGAGGTAACCGCCTCAAGTTGCACCAGGGGAGGTTCACGTTAGGTATTAGTAAAAACTTCTTCTCTGAGAGAGTAGTCAGGCATTGGAATGGGCTGCCCAGGGAGGTAGGGGAGTCATTGTCCCTAAAGCTGTTCAAGAAACATGGCATTTATGGACATGGTTTTGTAGACATGGTGGTGATGAGTTGATGGTTGGACTAAACGATCTTAGAGGTCTTTTTCAAGCTTAATGATTCTATGATTTTATGATTTTATGCAATTATTTTTTCTTTTTTAACATCAGACCACTCCTGGCTGTGGTGAAAGTGCATCAAAACCACGAAAAGATTTTGGATCTCCTATTTTATCTGCCTTGGTACCACAGCTGTGAGAAAGAGGAACAGAGGAATAGAGCCTATTAATGCAGACAAAAGGAGCCATGTGCAGATAGGTTATAGTTAACGCAGTGTTCTCTCACAGATCTAGCTACAGCTACTAAACTGGGTTGAACTTTCACAGGAAAAGAAAACGACACTTTCCTATTCACTCCTTTCCCCACCATTTATCTCATCTGGAATTGCTAGAGCTTCTGGCTGACCAAGTTACAATAAATCTTAGCAAATAGAAAACAAAATATTTCTATTTTCACCCAAGGGATGGTATGAATACTGTTTTACAGCTTCCAACAGTAAGCTTTTTACTTAAGAAAACATAAGAACATAAAAAATTCTTTTACTATGAAAACTGGTTAGAGTAAGAACTTCCTGATCTAAAAAAAAAAAAAAAAAAAAAAAAAAAAAAGAAAAAAAAAGAGAAAAAAACAAAGTGACCGACCAAAGCCTACTGCAATAGTGACCTCTGCAGTTTTTTGTAATAATTTTCACAATTCTTCATTAATTTTAGTTACTGTAGATCTGGAGGAAGAACAATAGACTGGGTTTGAGCTTAGATATATGTTTACAATATCAAATCTAGATGACAATTATGGACAAATTTTGATAAGGTACTTGTATTGCTGTGACCAACACTTTCTGAGTTCAGAAGCCTATTTAGAAGAAGCAAATATCCAAACATTTTGAGAAAACCCAAGAATATTCATCCCCAGTAATTTCTAACACTTTCTCAGACTGCACTTATTATTTCTAATTGCTGGATTTGAATTGTGGAACTGAAGTACCCTGCAGAAGCTGAAATTACAAACCATAGATGCTTATGCAAATTACGCAAATGGAAATTACTTCCCCTTCTGTACCCACTTCTAAGGAATGCTCTTGGAAATTAATTATTGGGAAAGTATGATTTTGTAAGTGGATATCAAGAAATGATGATTTTAACAGTTCTGAATAACATATTCTAAAATAAGTTTATCTATTTAAAAAAAAATTATTTAATTTTGTTATTTTTAGTAGTGTGGAAGAACAAACGATATAGGGTAATAGCCTCACTCTATAGAAGCTGGTGACAAAATTCCCCATAACACCTCAGTGGCTAACCTAAAATGCCTCAAGATTATAAAAAAATATCATCTCATGCTTAGATATGCTCTTAGCTATCCTCTTAGATGCTCTACACTGCACCTCAAGCACTGGGTGCAGTTTTGGGCACCACAATATACGATGGATGTAAAACTATTGGAGAGCATCCAAAGGAGGGTTACAAAGGTGAGGAAGGGTCAGGGGGGCGTTAGGAAAAGGTTCTGCACCAGAGGGTGGTGGGCATGGCACAGGCTCCCCACGGCAGTGGGCACAGCCCCAAGCTGCGGGAGCTCAAGGAGCAGTTGGACACCGCTCTCAGACACAGGGTTTGAATTTGGGTTATGCTGTGTGGAGTCAGGTTTGGATTTGATGATGCTTGTAGTTCTCTTCCAGTGTGGGCTGTTCTGTGATTCTGTGATTCTAGATATAGACATAGATGTATAGATATACATACAGGTAACAGTCAAGTGCATACAGATAAAGCACACAATAATAAAGATGTATCCACACGATGTCAAACATTGTATTTTAATTCCATCTTTGCTCTTTAATCTTTCCTTCTTAAAACAGTCCATCACCATTTTTTTTTTAACTTTGGAGTCATTAAGTTTTAATTACCAATATAAAGAAATGAAAAATACAACGTATTTTGTTAAAAAAAAGATTGAGCTTAACATCAAACGACAAGACAACTGTAATCCTGAGATATCATGAACTTTCAGTGCAGACAGCATTGAGTTTCTGGCAAGTTTTTATTTGTTAATTAATAAAAGACTAATTAAAAATGTTAGAAGTTAATATATTTTGGACAAATTGAGCAGAGAAAAACTGAAATATTATTCTGTGTTAAATCCACTATATGTGCTGATCTGTTGCTTTTATCTGTATTAAAGATCATAAAGTCATAAATTCTTTTCAAAGTCTATCAGATATAAGGAAAAAAGTCTTACGAAAATACAAGTGCATGCTATACACAATAGCATAGTACTTATGATAGTACTTTGTGGAGTACTTAGGCACTTGGTCCATAGCCTAAGTGAAACTGTAAATGAATATATGTGTTTTTTTCTTCCTAATTTCTTATTCGTTTACTTTGAAGTTTACTAGTAGATGAACTTGTATATCCTGCTGCAATCTCAATGTAAACAAACATATTTAATGCTTATTGTTTGTATATGTCAATTTGAAAAGTGTATGTCTGTGCCCACATATGCTCCTACAGAAGTTATGAGAAGTTACATCATCAGAAAGAAGACAGGTCAGAATTGAGCATTTTTAAAAATATTACACAATAGTAAAAACTATGAATGAAAACAAATTATCAAATATTCATTTCAAGTTTCATATTTGGACAGACTAGATATGGAACTCTACATACTGCAGCAAAGAAGTATGTAGAAATATAGCACATTCAAGCTTTTCCTAGGGTATTAATGACAAGGAGAGGCTCAGACAGGATTGCTTTTCTTTATACCCATTTCACTAAAACTTGTGGGATTGAATGACTGGGTCAGATGTATTTCTGATCCTGCTAATTGATATAATTTTCTTTTATAACCTAAACACAAACTGTTTTTTAGTTGACTAACTAAATGGCAATCACAAATATGGTTTCCAAACTACCTGTAGACAGCTGTTACTTACGACAGAATTTTTATATTATCCACATTATAATCCTAGTACAGAACTTCATTTGACTTAAAAAAGAAACCAAACTTTGCCTCAAAGCAAACCTGTGCAACTTATAGTCTTTGCCTTCTAAGTTATATATTGGAAATTTACTGAATATGGAAATGCTGTTTCACAGAGTTTCATGGTTGAGAAAAAAAAATATATATATATGTGAGGAAATACGTCTATGTATGTGTCTAGCGTCCTTAACTAACAAAATGGCTTTGCAGAAGAGAGAATTTGTTTGAAAACAAGATTACAGTCAAACTAGAGGCATCCCTGTGTATTTTAATTCATTAGTTACATGCCCATAGCAGAAAATTAAATACGTAATACCTCTAGACATTTATTGCTAATTAGACACTAATCCATTACTGGAAACATTACGAGGTGAAAATACCTTTATGGTTTCTAACAGCTTATGTCTGCTAATGCAGACTTGTTTTTTACTGTTATCTTAAAATATTTAAATCCTTCTAAGCCCCATTATATACACTTCCAAAATGCCAGGTGCTACAAAACAACTTTTACTAGTATATGTGGTACTTTATTGCACTATCTAAACAGTTATCAAAGGAAAAAAATAAGGAAGGAAAAAGAAAGACATGCACAGAAGAAAAAAGTAATCTCTTTGTTTATTTTAAAACAGATTAGACCAGGCCTTTGCATTCTAGCAAGCTTAATGTGTTGTGAAGGTCACAGTGGTATTTTATGTTGCTTTCTCCTAAATGAATAAAGCACCTTAAGGGTGAGCTTATAAAATAATGGTTTGACAGTGGTCCTATAAATCCAGGTTGTCTGTAGAGAACACCATTGACGAAAGATATATTTTATAATTCTACAAATATTGTTTCCCATATATCCGACCTTAGAAAAGTGGAGATTTTGTATGTGTACAAATGGGATCTCTAAACCCTGAAGAACACTGCAGGTTTTCTCTCACTGACAGTTTTAGCCTAATATTCTCCATAACACAGTGCAGGGATCCTAGATCACTACAATCAGACAGGTACAAGCAAAGAAGTCTGTTAGTTAGCTTTGGTGCAGAAGCCATTTCAGATAGGTCTGTGTTTGAGTTTATAAAACTGGGTGATTTGTTTGCATCTCCTCAGTTAAGGGAATGTTGTCTGTTGTTTGGATCTGGTTTGTTGTGTTACATTTTTTCAGAGATATACACTTCAAAGAGCCCTCTAAATTATGAACAGGTATATTTGGATTTCTTCTAATGAAATTATAAGAAAAAGTTAGTATGAAAAAAAGAACCTGAAATTTCAGAAAGTTTCAGAAACGTTAGCATGTTCTACCACTGATGCTGATTTTGTTCCTTGCTTTAGGTCTTCAGTTTATTAAGAAAGCCATGTGATCAAAATTACAGTAAACTGAAATACAGTGTTATCACCAAAAACAAGGTGAAAACAATATTAAAGACAACAAAAAAATTGTAGCAAGCAATCTTTTTATCCCAAAAAGAGGGAAGTTGGGGTAACACAAAACTATGACCCAGTTGATTGGCAAAGTGACCTTCAGCAGTCAATAATGCACTTCGGTTTCCCACCAGTAACCTTGATTTTAGTCAATATGTATAATATAGGCACACAAACAGAATAACAGTAATGATTTGAACCAAGTTTGCTTTAAGTGTTACTATCTTTGTTATATAGGAAATCTATATTATTGTCCTTACAATGTCAAACATTAAAGACTGATTATTTTCTATTTTTACACAGACCTACAAACAGTTATTTCAGTACCACACACAGAAGAATATTTTTTCTATGTTCTGTATTCATTTAGATTATTATTACAAAAATCTACTAAAGAAAAAGTTTTCTTCATTTTCATCTTAGTTTCTTTACTGCTGAGAAACACCATACCTAATTAGTTGACACAGCACTTTGTATTTTCATAAATTCTTACATATGGCAAGAATATGGCAAGAACTCATATAGAAACTAATGAACCTTTAGAAATGGCCATGAGCTTGGACTAACCTTCTGCGAAAACAGCTGCACCAAGCAAAGTCTCTTTGACTTCAGGACATAACACATATGTATGTATATTCTTATGTGTATCCAACGATATGGTCAGACATCAGAAAATGAAAAACACTAGAAAAATACTATAATTTTTGTTTGTTTGTTTGCTTATTTGTTTTGTTTTTGCTCTTTAGCATTACAGGCTATATTAGATCATGAGCAAGTATTAAGCAACTTCTCACACAGGTCATCTTGTGAGAAGGGTTGGATTCAAGAGGTGAACATTCAATGTCCAGGTAAAGTCCTACTCAATTTAAAGGATTAATATAAGGACTTCTGCCAATGAAGAAGTTTCCTTTCAAATAAAAAACTGCTCAATGGGAGGATATGAAAGAAAAAGGGGCCTGATCATCTCTTTCAAGATATGTTACTTTTGCACAGGAATGAATGTACAGGTAAGCCCTTATCTGTCACTTGAGACCATCACTTACATTTGACAAAATAATTAGGGAAATTGATGGCCAGTAATACCACCTAAACACTCAATACACAAATAAATAATCATTTAACCTGCTCAATCTTTTTAGGAATAGTCATGTTCCAAGACCATAAAATCTTTAACATTTTTTTTTGCATATAAATGTGAAAAGTTGGTCATTTACAGAAGTATTAAACCATAAAAAAATATTGCCACAAGAATTATTATTGCCACTGAAAATACGTTTACAGATCAAATCTACATTTGTCACCTGTCATGACCTAGGGTTCCATTATGTGCAGATCTGTGCAATTTTAGAGGCAATATAATGAACCCTGCTCTAAAATCCTTACTACCTTAACCCATATTATCCGAATTGATCGTTCAGCTTTATTAACTGAAAAGTCTTTGATGTATTTTATTTTCATTTGCATACTACGTACATGATGAAATTGAAATTAATAAAAGAAATTGAAATGCATAATGACTTGCCCAGGATAAAATACATGAAGGAAAGTAGTATTAGAAGAAATGACAGCACTTGTCAAAAGAATAGACTTTATTTCTTTAAACATAACTAAGTATGAAGTAACTTGCTCTGACCTTATTTAGTTTCTTTCCTCATTTCCAGTGCAAAATCTCCAAAACAGGGAAGGAAAGAATGCCTAAATCACTTAATGTAGTTTTTTTGTTTGTTTGTTTGTTTTTTTCCCTTGTGATCCCTTTGTAAGTCCCTGATAATCTGCCTTTATTGAAAGAGTGCTTTTTACCAAAAGCATACATTTTAATTTGGAAATGGGGCACCTCAAGCATTTTTAACTTGACTACCTCTTGTTTGTACCATTCTCAACTTATTAGCTTCTAATGCAAAATCAGTCATACTATGAGAGATTATATGCCAAATCTCCAGTCTGCAATAAAAAAATGCTGGTTGCAAAAAATCCTTGTAAAAAAGGGAGGGCAAAAAAAGCTGCATCAATGACAGAAAGCAATTTTGTGCTTGTGTGTGAAAAATGTCATTTACAATAGGGGAAAAAAAAAAAAGATTCAGATTTCCTCAAGGCCTGAAAATGTAATGCATTTGTCTTACCAGGAAGCCAGAGGTCAAAACAATGTTACCAGAGTGCTGCAGGAATCAAATGTTTTCTTCAGGTATCCTTGGGAACAGAGGATGGTTATGGCAGCTCTGCTCACCTGTCTGAAAGCAATATAAGAAAGAGAGAAACCGTGAAACAAGCTAGCTTGAATTGTTCATGGTAACGAAAGGTAATAAAAAGGAAAGGGATTAGAAAATGGATCAGTTGCTTCAGTGATATTGCCACCACATGCGCAGCCTTTCTTCATAGGAAAGATGGTCCAACCTTCCAATCGCCTTTGTGACCCTCCTTCTGGACCTGCTCCAACAGGTCCACGGCTGCGTGATGCTGGGGGCCCCAGAAATGAATGCAGTACTCCAGGTGGGGGCTCACAAGAGTGGAGCAGAAGGGAGAATCACCTCCCTCAACCTACTGGCCACGTTTCCTTTTACGCATTCCAGGATACGATTGGCTTTCGAGGTTGCAAGCATATATTGCTGGCTCATATCCAGTTTTTCGTCAGTTTCTTCTGAGTCGCTTTGCACACATAATATTTGTGTCTCCTACAGACTTGATATGGAGAACAGCTTCTAAAACGAGTTACAGAAAATCTCTACTGTAACAAAAGGTATTAATTTACCTGTGTGAAATGCTATTCTTGTCTGGATCAGGCATCCCCTATTCCAGCTGCCGGGATCCTGTTGCCCCCTCGTGGCTGCCCCTCCACTCTAATCCTGTATTGACAGTGGGAACAGGGAGGTGATTCTTCTACTATGCAGGCCTTACACTTCAGAGGCTTTTCACCTGCTTTTCAGGAAGCAAACAAAGGAAGAAGCAAAACCCTAAGAAATTAGTATTTAATGGAAGCAGTCAGATTAAGAAAAAAAAAGCTCCAAATCACACACTGAAGTGACTTCTGTCTTTAAATTCACATTTCATTTTCTGAAATAATAAATTAAATAATTTGAAATTTTTATTGCTAAAAACTTTGTTTAAAAACTGAGATTGTTGACTAAAAATTTAGCAAGAAAACCTCCTAACATTTTAAGGAAGATAAAATTTCATTATTCTACTAATATTTATTTTGGGTTACCATGGTAGCAAAACAGAAATCATTGCCAGTGTAAGACTGGTCTAATGTTATTCTGCATAACTCGATCTTTTTCAAAGCACCTAAACAGTATCCATACTGATACTCTTTAAGCATTTTACTTTAGTTTGAAAATAACTTAGGGACTTTTAACTCCTGGAGACAATCACGGCCTGCTGGAGAGATGACAATGTCTTAATTTGTACTAGGGAGCAGGTAAGCCTATGATAAGGTGAGTGAGATATGCTGCAAAGAGGAAACACTTTTTAATTCCTTTGAGAGAGACCCATGAGACCAAGAAGTTCTCTCCTCCACTCAGGCTGCCATGTTGTTTAGCCATTGTTGTTTTAAACTGCCAGCTAATTACACAGCAGTACGGGGCATGACACTGGACTTCTGCTGGAAAGCACCCTTCATTTCTGATCTTGGCAGGAGTTGAGCCATACTGCCTATGTGCTAAAGCCTGTTTGTTGTAAGAATTTAGTTTGTGAATCTCCTCTCAATTTTAACAAGATGAGATTAATTTCTAGGCATGATCAGGTGAAGAATTATTTTTTTTTAACAAGTTGTAGGTCATAGCACACCAAAGACCATAAGCCTTTCTGTGGTGGAAGAGCTTAATACAGTAACCTCTGTAGCACCTTAAGTTTCTTGGGTTTCTTTTGTGTTTGTTTTGTCTCATTTTGTTGTTTATTTAATTGTTTGTTTTTATTTAAGGCAAGAATGTATTATGATGCCTAATGTAGACAACACCATGCTAAGCTTGAAATACACTTAGAAAAAAATATTATTTCAATGAAAACAAATTAGCTGTGGGGATAGAAGCACACGATTATTTTAAGACTGTTCATCTTCCTTCAGAAGGGCAGCTTTATTTCCACTAAACTGTCTTCTGTAAATCAACAGTTTTCCACTGTTCAGATTAACCACATCTGAACTATGAAGAGGCTGAATGATGTTTTATCTTATCTATATTATAAACAACCAAGGCAATGACGTTGGGGCACAGGTACCTGAAAGATTTCTTTAAAGTGAAATGTTCAGCTTAACAGTGTGACTCAAGGTTAGTCAAAAATCATCTCTCACTAATCATGAGTTTACACCGGTGGTAACAATGGTGTTAGAAAGGAGGCAGAAGCATGAAGGAGTAACAGAGTAGAGGAAAGGTGTAAGACCCTACTTCTTTGGCATTATCTTGACTGAAATTACTGTTGTTTCCAGGTATTGGTACTTATTTGTAGTATGCATGCAGTAAAATCATAGCATCATAGAATGGCTTGGGTTGGAAGGGACCTTAAAGATTATGTAGTTCTAAGCCCCCAGCCACGGGCAGGGTTGCCACCCTCTAAATCAGGCTGCCCAGGGCCCATCCAACCTGGCTTTGAATGCCTCCAGGGGTGGGGTATCCACAGCTTCTCTGGGCAACCTGTGCCAGTGCCTCACCACCCTCTGAGTAAAAAAATTCCTCCTAGTATCTAAATATAAATCTCCCCTCTTTTAGTTTAAAACCATTCCCCCTTGTCCTATCACTATCAAACATTCTAAAAAGTCACTCTCCCTCCTGTTTATAAGCTGCCCTTCAGGTACTGGAAGGCTGCAATGAGGTTTCCCCAGAGCCTTCCCTTCTCCAGTCAGAACAAACCCTGCTCCCTCAGCCTGTCTCCATAGGAGAGGTGCTCCAGCCCTCTAATCATCTTCATGGCCTCCTCTGGACCTGCTCCAAGAGCTTCACGTCCTTCTTGTGCTGGGGATCCCAGGACTGGATGCAGCACTGCAGGTGGGGCCTCACAAGGGCAGAGTAGAGGGGGACAATCATCTCCCTCTCCCTGCTGCCATCCCTCTTTTGATGCAGCCCAGGATGCAGTTGGCCTTCCGGGCTGTAAGTGCGCTTGTGGATATTATTATGGAGGCCTTTTTCTACACACCTGAGTAATTTTTCTGAACACAGATAATCCAAGCTACAAACGGTGATTGGTGACATAGGTGGGATGAACCGCAGATCACTTGAATTCCCCGCACTGCAGCAAATATCTACCACCTAAGGAATGGAAGGGCAAGAATATGCCAAAGACAGCAGATGAAACATAATCATTAGAACTCAGTTGCGTAAATAATTGTTGTGTGACCACTTCATTTACACTTTTGTGAATACAGAAGTGAGGAAAATCTTGTCAGGCCCTAGCTGGGAAACAAGCAAGCCCAGTTTGAGGTACGGATGTGACCATGGAACACAGTGGTCTTCCCTGCCTGTGGGGTCCCCCGGTCTCCAGTCTCAGCTGTGGTGTATCAGGGTACTCTGTTTTGTCCTTTTGTGGCATTAATAGGAATCACGTTCATGAGGGAGTGTTTCAGATATCCTTGTGTTTTGCCTAGACTTCTCTTCTTGGAAGCAAACTAACCCTTGGGTTTATAGTTCTTTACCAATTTTAAAAAATTACTCTGTTTAAAGGAAACTTCAAAGTGATAACTAGTGTGAGTGGTATTGATGAAGCAGTAACATTCTTTCTGCTTCACAAAATACATGCATTAATTCATCTCTGGTTTCAAGAACTATGCTGCTTAAAAATTTAGCTGAAGTTTTGCTCAGAGGTTTTTATGACTGACAAAATGTGTATTGCATATAGTCAGGATGTTTCTGTCACAAAGGCTGAATGTTTTACTGGCAATATTCAATCTTTCAGAAAAATTAGCTCCATAAAAGCAGTCATAAAACTATCATAAAAGGAATTTGTCTTTACATGAAAATATATATCTCGAAACAGATAGTTTTAAGCAAGGGAGAGAAGATTTACAAATGGCATTGGTTCAGTAGCCAGAAGATTTCTTCTTTTTAATTATATTTGTCAGACTCATTCTAAGAACATGATGATTCAATTTGCTTGAATATGAGTTTTCTAAGTACAAAAATGGATTAGAAAAAAAAATAAAGACATTTCATTTGGTCAAAAATGTGATTTCTTTAACTGACAATCCTGGTGAATAATGACCTGAATAACTATATATACATATATGTATAGGCATTTTGCAAGTTGCAGGATTTTGCAAGTTGCATTAATGTTCAGCTATCTGCATTAGGGTCACTGTCATCAAGGAAAGATAGCTAAGTGTTCATGAATGAGTATAAGATTGCAGTACTTACACTGGTAATACAGATCCATTCACCTTTAAAGTTAGGGCTTAGTCTGTAGCTGGAGTCATGGAACCATGCTTCCAAAATAAGTATACCTTTTCTATTTCTGCTTGCCCAAAAAAATTCTCTAAAACATATAGAGGTAATATTTTATAGTTGTTAAAACAAAAACAAAACAAAATAAAAGCGATGTCAGAAATAACAATCCCTTTTCTTCACACAAGCACATACTTTGTTTCAACATTGCTTGAAAAATTTGCTTGTTAAATTCTGGATCTGTGCATGGATCAATCTCCCTTGTGTGCTTTCTTTCCAGCCCAGTGAATTTTGATTTTTTTTTTTTTTAAACAGTCGCAGGACAGCAATTGAACGATTCTAAAGCATCCCTTCTCCTTTTCCTTCCTTCTGTTCAACTGACAAAACAATAGTTTATGAGTAGGATATATTTCTGAGAAGTCAGAGGTATTGATTTGAATTCATTAACAGGTGAGATGTGAATGTAGAAGAACTCAGGGCTGTAAATGTTGAAAGAACAAAGAATGCTCTTTTATATCCCTGAGTGAAGAACTTATTCTGGACTCTGATGCACAATAAAGTAAAATTTGAAGCTCTGAAAATAAACAACACTACTGTTTGATATGATTCCTGCTGCTCTTTTTGCTATTTGTTCAACAACTGGAGCTGGCCTTGCAGTGGTATCTAACTTGTGATTTCTGTGTCGTGTAGGATTCTCTGCTGCAGTAGGAAGTAAATGCTGGAAAGTGTCACTTGCAAGCTTGTGTGTCACAAGTAAAAACTTGAAAGGACGATTTCATATGAAAACAAGATTATTTGCTTTTCCTTGTTCTGGTGAGTGGAAACAGTTGACTTCTTGACCCCTTTAAGATGTCTGACAATCCAATAGGAAAACCAGCCAAGTTCTTGTGGAAACAATGGCTTTCTAGGCATCCTCTTAAATGTACTGTCACCAGCCATGAATATAAATAGAGCATACTGACAGAATTGCTGAGTATGCTTATATACTCACCAGACCTAATGTGACATCTGAGGATGGACCAGAAAAAGGAGAATAACTCCCCTCCCCCACTGCTATAACTTCTGATGTAACATTGTAGCAAAAATTTAGCAACTCTGAGTGCCAAACTTTGTTAGAAATTGAAAACTAATTGCACTTCTGCACACAGTCATATGCTTCCAAAACTCTAAACAAGCATATATATGCCCTTAATGTCAGTCTAGCATTCAGTCACTGGGATGAGCACCCTGGTGTCATGGTTGGATTCCTTGTGGAAGAAGGCAAAGGACCGTAGCTAACTGTGCCTCATCGTGTCTTCTGGCTTCTTCTTTGGTTGGTGACCTCTTTTGGATATGCCATTACAGTACACCATAGAAGCTGACAACAATCACTCCCTGTCCCTCTTCTGTGAGTCATTAAGATTTTGCTCATTGCTCTGTTTCCTGATGTAGGTGTCCAGAAATGCTGCGTGATGTTTTATTGGAGATCCTGATAACTGCAACCTAGATGCTCTCTACGTATGCTATTTTTACAGCTCTTGTGAGAAACTCCTTTACACCTTTTTCCAATGCATGATCCAGTTTATTTTCTTTCTCTACCAACCTTCATGTTTCTATTACAGTTTTCTGCACAACTATCCTTAATGGTCCACTACACTGGAGTCAGAGAATGGTCTTCTCAGTCCTGAGGAGAGGAGAGGAGAGGAGAGGAGA
>VXAV01003023.1:67716-108010 GCA_013399715.1 Alectura lathami | reverse complement strand
AAATCAATGTAACAATTCTTCCATTCATGCAATTACTTGTATACACAATTCCAAACCATCTTCACTGCAGGAATTACACTCCATATCTTTTAACTTCCTCAACTATGCAGCAGGTGATGTGTGTGGGGAGGAAGAGTATAGTAAATTCTGAAGTTATAATTTATAAAGAACATAAATAATAGACTTCATTTTTCCCATCAATACAAAGCAGTGAATTTCTAAAGCTGTGTATGAGGGACCGATTCTAAATTAGCAGTAAAATGATGACAGGAGAAGTGTAAGTATTGCTCAAAGTTTGGGAAGAGTCACTGACAGATGATATTAATACCAAAAGATTTATTAATACCAAAGGATTTATTGTTTTTTTTGTGTGTGTCAGTTCTATCCAAATATCGTTCAAAGATATGAGTCTAATAATGTAATTAAGATCAGTAAAAATGAGATCAAGCCTCAATCAACAATAAGAAACAAATAAGCACACTTAATTTCTTCCAGACTGTTACATTGCTTTGATTTATTCCACAAGCTATAAATGTTTATGTTTAATCTGAGATTAATAAACAATGTCCTGTGGAGATCTATTCTTTTCTGGCTTCCTAACCCTTTCATTGGGCTGTCAATTCTGAACATTCTGGTGCGTACACAAATAATGAAGTTTACCTTCATAGGACTGAGTGGGGCTCAGGAGGTTTTGAAGGACTTGGGAATTTGAACTGTATCAGAAGGAGGAGGGTCTACAAATGACAGCTGGCATTTCTTGTTTGTATACTACCCATGCTATCCATGCTTCCATGCTAGCTGTAGCTGACGTGTTTCAGCTATACAATGTTTTATATAAATACTTCATATAAAGATAAGTACCACCAAGTTTTCAACAAAAACAATGAAGTCTTTATATATATTAAAAAAAAAAAAAAAATCAGTCCATTCAGCTGGAGGCTCTGAAGATACATTTCTGCAAATAATGTGTCTTGTTCTCCATGCAGTATTGGTGTCTGAAGATCCTTTTTCTTTCTTCTGAGGAAATTAGGGCCTAAACCTTTAATTCATCTTGGTAACTTCTTACCTAATGCAAAGATACTGCCAACTGTATTTTTAAGCTTACTCAGAGGGGTGTAAAACCCCTCTGATTTTAGTGTCTGAAGTGCTTAATACCTATTAATTTCATTGGCAGTTTGGTACTTAAATGCCTTTAAAACTCTGTATTGTTTTTACTAGGTTAAAAGATCTCACTGAATTTTGTTTTCTCTCTATAACCTTTCATTACAGCATTTTAGTTTTGCATTCAATGTCGACTTTATACCACTATTGAAAGTTTTAAGACTTTCTGTACTGTGTGTTATATTCCTTTTAATACAGTGAACTGACTATAGCACTTAAAGCCTTTAAGGTGGTGACTGCGAGTGTTTTAAATGACTGCCAGTGGCAGTCCATACTGCCACTACTGCATGCCAGCAAGTTATTGAAAGATTAAGTTGATATACTAAATAAATTACTTTCATTTAATTCCATTTAAACTAGTTCCAAGCTTAATGCCTATACATAGAAAAAGTTATTTGTGGCATCAACAAAAATTTTCTTGTTGTTTTTTTAAATAGCTTTGCAAATTGAAGGAAACATTTCGAAAAAAAGGCCATGATGTTTCTCTATTCTTGCTTCTGGCACATGAATGTTATTTCCTCTGCAATGTCATATATTGACCAGCTGAAACTTGATAAATCAGAAGACAGATTGCAGTAGAGCTCTATGTATTTAAGTATCAAGCTGATCCATAACTTTCACACCAACCAAAAGCCATTTCTTGTCAGTGCTGTCCAGAATATATCCTGACAGTTCAGTGGGAGTTTCAGTGCCATTTATTTTCAAATCAATACTCAATTACTAACAGGAAGATTCACTCCCTTGCCCATTTTCAAGATGAAATTATGGACTAGAGCAATAACACTTAGTCAAGGCAAGCCACTGTCCATTAACTCATGATGGTACCAAAAACCCATCCAGACACTTTATTAAAGCTCAGTCTTTTTTCAGATTTTAATTAATCATTGTGAAAAAGGCCTTTCACATTGTGACTGATGACCAGAGAAAACAATTTTCTCCTAACTGCCTTTTAATTTCAACTCTGGGAGTGCTCATTGACTGAATCTCACAACAACCCATCAATGCTAGTTTTTAATGTGTTTTCTCCTTTGTTATTGAGAAGAATGGAGTGGCAATGAGGCTTTGTGCTCCTCTTCATAACTCAAGTAATTGATTCAGTAAATGCTGCACATTTGCTAGTGGATAAAAAGTGCTGTCAATGTAGATAGTAGGTACTATATAAATTACTCCATTAACAGGAAATAAAGCTATTTACAATTTTTAAAGTGTGAAGTGTAAGTGGCCTTAAAAAAGAAAGAAGTACTACTTCTTAAATGTCTGTTTTGCCGTAAATGCTAGCAATAGGATACAAAGGAACAGAAAAAGATTAGCAAACTAAGACTTCAGTCCTATAGGGGCATGCTTATGTGAGTAGCCTATTGCAAACTATTCTCCTTCTTGAAAAAATAAAATAAAAAAAATCATTGCTAAATAAAACTATTGTAGAAAACCACAAAATCCTACTTACCAGTGGTCATCTCATAGCATAAATCCTATTTTATTTGTCTGTACTTTTGGTCACTAGAGGATGAGTGACAGAAACATCACTAAAGAAAAAAAAGGTGTTTTTTTTTTTTTTTTTTTTTTTTTTTTTTTTTTTTTTTTTTTTTAGGCAAAGAGATGAATTGTATGTGTTTGTATTCACTGAACTACTTTGTATCTCCCAGAAACAGAATTTTTCTATGTGGTTGACAATGAAATGCAGTAGGATCATAACCCACTAAAGTGGTGCTGTCTTCAAAAAGTAGTAGATAAAATATAATGACACAAGTAGATATACTAAATGTGCTAGTATTGTCTGAGGGAGTCTATGCGGGATTGTATATGTGAGCATATATATTCCTACCAACTTGTAAATCAATATTCACATCCTTTTGTCACTCAGTTTTAAAAACGGGTACCAAATGGCTGTAAGTTCATATATAATAATAAAATATGTTAAACTAGTAATTAATATAATAACTGTGCAATAGGCAACTAGAGCAGTTCTGAGAGACTTATTTAAAGATTTAGGGAGCTTCCTAACTTTGACTTTTCCTAATGTTTCCTGGAGATATTCTTTCAGCAATGCTTGTATGTAACTAACTATTGATTAAAGACCAGCTGCCCTACAAAATATGGAACATGCTGAAACAAAGTGTTTTTTTCTCAAAACAATCCAGACTTCTGAATCTTGATATAAGAAATAGTATCTACATGAAAAAAAAAAAAAAAAAAAAAAAAAAGGNCTGGAGATATTCTTTCAGCAATGCTTGTATGTAACTAACTATTGATTAAAGACCAGCTGCCCTACAAAATATGGAACATGCTGAAACAAAGTGTTTTTTTCTCAAAACAATCCAGACTTCTGAATCTTGATATAAGAAATAGTATCTACATGAAAAAAAAAAAAAAAGACAGAGAAAGGATTACCTGTGGCTTTCTCCAAAATATATGACATTAATTTTGCGGCTGATTTGTACAACAATGATCAACATCACACTTTTTACTTGCAGTTATATTGGTCATTCACCATAATCATAGAATCATAGAATCATCCGAGTTGGAAGGGACCTTTAAAGGCCATCTAGTCCAACTCCCCTGCAGTGAACAGGGACATCTACAGCTGGATCAGGTTGCTCAGAGCCCTATCCAGCCTGACCTTGAAGGTCTCCAGAGTCAGGACATCCACCACCTCTCTCTGGGCAACCTGTGCCAGTGCTTCACCACCCTTACTGTAAAAAACTTTTTCCTTATATCAAGTCTAAATCTCTTCTCTTTCAATGTGAGACCATTTCCCCTAGACCTATCACAACAGGCCCTGCAAAAGAGTCTGTCCCCTTCTTTCTTGTATCCCCCCTTTAGATATTGAAAGGCCACTATCAGGTCTCCCCAGAGCTTTCTCTTCTCCAGGCTGAACAGCCCCAGCTCTCTCAGTCTGTCTTCACAGGGGATGTGTTCCATCTCTTGCATCTTTTTATGGCCCTCCTCTGGGCACACTCCAACAGGTCCATGTCCCTCCTGTACTGAGGGCTCCAAATTTGAATGCAGTGCTGCAGGCAAGGTCTCACAATCGCAGAGCAGAGGGGCAGGATCATCTCCCTTACCCTGCTGGCCACGCTTCTTTGAATGCAGCCCAGGATATGGTTGGCTTTCTGAGCTGCAAGGGTACGCAGCAGGCACATGTCCAACTTGTCACCCACCAGTACTCCCAAGTCCCTTTCAGCAGGGCTCTGCTCAATCCTTGCCTCCCCCAGCTTGTACTGATAGCAGGTACAAGACTTTGCAATTTGCTTTGTAGAAGCTCATGAGATTAGCCTGGGCCCACTGCTCCAGCCTGTCTAGGTCCCTCTGGATGGCATCCTGTCCCTCAGGTGTATCGACCTCACCACACAGCTTGGTGTCATCCACAAACTTGCTGAGGGTGCAATACCATTTCCTGAATTAATATTTTGATAAAGTATATTAGGCAGATATGGTCTATTTTCAAAAGCAACGATAATTGCATTGTTTCTCAGACTTATCAAGGCTGAAAATATTAAATAAATGGACCTTTTGTCCCTTTCATGTAGGAAAGTCACATGCTAGACTAGTCTGTTTGATTGACCGTTTGAGTTTTGTTATTCAGTCCTTGAATATAATGTTCCAGTAATACAATTTTCCTCTTACTTATCAAAGAAGGCAAAAGCATTTCTGCTCCCCTATGTAACATATGTGTAGTCATATTTAATGTACATTCTCACAGCTCCACATAAAACAATTGAATGAGTCTTGCCCACATGTGGCTAATTATATGAAGCCGCGTTATGCAGATCTAAGAGTCTATCACCAAGAAAGGGTCAGCCTTTGCAATTGATGACAGTGAGAATCTCACATAGCTCCTGTGGGCAGACAGTGATGAATTCTGCTTTTGGTGAGATCACTGTTACCCACTGTGTATCAATGCCCTTAGAAACATCTCAGAGGAATTCATCTAATGTTGCATTCATACAATTATTCCTGTTACCATGGCAATTCTCTAGAGCATCTGTGAAATGGATAACATTGCTGAAGTGAACTTGGGCACTTTATCCTGAATTGATAAAGTTTAAAGGTCAAAAGTTCACCATTAAGCAATGTATTTAAAGCTTTTTCTGAACAGAAAAATTCAACATTATGTTCGGTACCAAGAAATGTTAGAGTCTAAAGTATTTTGTCCGTATCTGTTAACAAGAACCTTTACTCTTCACTCTCTTCCCTGCTTTACAGTTACCAACTTTAAAAGAAGTGCTCCAAAAGTTATGCTTTATATACAAATTCTTTGAATAAGGTAGAAAAAAGCAGACCCTCTGCATTATATTGTCCAAATTGCCCAAAATTATTATCTGTCAAGGTGGTGATTACATGTTCTTTTTCACTCTACAATGCTAATTTAAGTATCACTCAATCAGAGCTTTGAATAATTTCATAGAATCGTAGAATAGCTGGGGCAGTAGGTTGCTCAGGGCCTTTTCTAATTGGTTTTTATATATCTTGAGGGATGGATAATCCACAATCTTTCTGGAAAGCCTGGTTGAGGGTTTGACCACACTTAAATAAAAGGCCGATTTTAATATGTTTAGAAAGAATTTGTTGGCCATGGGAAATGCCATGACTTTTTCTGGGAAGCTACTTTCCAGCCAGTCAACCCGCATCCTGTCCTGGTAGATGGAGTTACTTGCCCCCAAGTGCAGAACTTTTGTATTATTTGCCTTGCCTAAACTTCATACGAGTGCTGTCAACAACCACCTGAATGGCAGCACAACCATCTCATGTATCAGCCACTCTTCCCAGTTCGGGGTTGTCTGCAAACTTGTGGAAAGTGCATTCAGTTCCATCTTCCTGGTCATTAATGAAGTTGTTAAATACTATTGGCCCCAGTACTGACCTTTTGGTAATCTACTAGTGCCTGGCCTTTAGCCAGCCTTCATGCTTCTGATCACAACCCTCCAAGACCAGTGGGTCAGGAAGTTTTCAGTTCACTTCCCTGTCCACTAGTTTAGCATGACCTTTCAAAGATAATTGAAAGTACCGTGTAAGTGATATTAACCAGCTTCTTCAGGTGGTTGTCAGATGGTTCTTGACAATCCCATTTGGATCATAGATGCAAGGACATCTTTATGTCCATTCTATTTAAATGTTCCTTTACAGCATCCTTTCCACTGAAGATAAGTTTTCCTCCCTTCAGCATGTACACAGTGACATTTTTGCTGCAGGTAGTTTAGGCTAGTGTAAGTGAAGACTGTGAGCCCTTTCTTACAAAATCTTGGAGATAAATTACTGATGGTATCTAGTCTTCACTATGTATAAATGTAGTTTAAATTATTCTATTGATTCCACTGCACTAATATTAAAATGGAAGCATGGACAAATCTAACCTATGAAAAATAAAGGCTGTGATAGAATAAATACTTGTTGATTATACTGAATCATAAAGTATGGTACTTAGGCTGTGTAACAGTTGTTTAGATTTGTAAAAAGTTTTTAAATTAAATTGTTTCATGTCAGATAATGTCAGAAAACAAGAACTAAATGTGTTTTGTTTTTCTTTAAGAAACTGATCAGCATTGCTCAGAGTTCACTTGAGTTTTATATTGTCTTGCAGACATCTAGATTCTCATTACCTGAACAACTTTCAGAGTAGTATGTGCTCTTATATCATGTCCTACCACCAGACAGCCAATTCAGCACACCAGGCAGTGCTCTCTGCTGTTGGTCAGGGAAGGAAGACTAAAACAGAGCTTGTATCTGTCAACTTATTGACAATTATATGGAGAGATTCTAAATTAACAGATGGATTTTAGCCCATTTGAATACAAAATGCTTAAATAAACGTAGATATTTTTCCAATTAGAGAATAAAAATCTACCCCACATCTCCCTTATGTGACATTTCTTAAGTATAAAGTATTTAGAGAAATGTCGTGTACAAATTTTCCATAAAAGGCAACTCCATTTGGAGTACTGCCAACTGTAGTCATCTTTAAACCATCATTGTATTCAAAGCATGTTTAAACAATGATTTTGAGATACACCTAAAGCAATAGCACAGTTGATAGATTATTGATGACTGCGTTATTGTAGACAGCTAACTTTTAGATAACTACATTTGAGAGGCATGTGACATAGTAGGTTCTTCTAACTACTGTACTTGAGGGACATAGATACGTTATAGAACATTTATCTGAAGGTTAAATGTAGAGATAAGGGAAGCTGATTGTAGGGCATCAGGAACTGAGCAGAAAAGGAGACAAAATTGTTGTGAAACACTCATTTCCTTTTGAATCAATATCTGTTCCATCTTGTCCATGTCTTTTTAAGTAATCATCCAGTCTAAGTAACACTATATTGGATTTACATCTGTACATCTGACAAGTGTTTGTCTCACCTGTTCTTGCAGGTCTCCAAGGAGGCAAGCTCCTTAAACTCCTCAGGCAGTCTACTCACCTAGTTAACTATCTGTTTTGTAAGAGTTTTTCTTAGCACTTGTATCTGAATTTGGATTGCTACAGTTTAAACACGGGCAATGCTTCTTGCCTTATCTAGTACAGACAAGGAAAAAAGATTAGTTTTAGCATTTGCAATGTGCATATTTGAAGACTGTTACCAGAGATGGGATTCAGCACTCATATATAGGTATCCACAAGTGATGTATGTCAGCTCCCATTATAGTTGTTTATGAAATAAAGGATGACTCCCTAGAAAATGCAGAGTGCTTATGTGGGATTGACAGATGTGACAGGTCCTAAAGTGCCCTTCTGGAGCTGCAGCTGGAGGCCAGGCACAGCATGTGGAGGCTTCTTAAACAGTCCTCATTTCCTAGGATTGGGTGACTGGCCTATGCCCTTAGCCAGTACAACCAACAGTACAGTAAATATAGAACTGCATTACTAAACAAAAAAGTTATTTAAACCTACAAGTAAGAAAATCAACATAATGTGCTCTTAATATTTTAAAACAGTCCAAACAGCAGATGCTATTTCTGTGTATCACACAGGGAAGTTTTAGGCTGAGCAACGAAGGGCAGATAATTCTCTAAACGTAGCTAGAAATCTTGCTGTGTTGTGAGGTAATCTTTCATTCCCCTCATCTATTTTTTATTCATTCACCTCTAAATCTTTCATAGAAATAGATACAATGTATCAATTGATATTAAGTAATTATAGAATGTTATTACTGGACAAAATAAATCTGCAATCTGCTAATTAATATATAAAGCCATATTTAAAAAATAAAGCCAGTTAAAATTTTAATGAAGTGCTGGGATTTGAGAAAATTGTAGTTCATGAGTAATGTCAATGTGCTGCCATTTTAAACAAAATAGTGATCAATAAATTGATGTTGTGTGAAACAGCTTAAATGAAGTTAATACTTTTAAAAAGGCAAACAATGAGAAGCGCACTTGTTATAAAAAGTAAAACCCCCCAAAAAGTAAAACTAGTAATTACAGGATTTGATCAGCATATAAAGTGTTCTGTAATCTTCATGGTGAAATATAGGAAACAAGCAAAAATTGATATAGGCTTATATAGAGATATTTTGAATTACATAGTAAGAAACACTGAAGCTAACTTACATGAATTATGTTTTATTTACCACAAACAAACTACTGAAAACATACATAACTTTTTTGTCATCTTCCCTTTTTCTCTTCATTATATCCAAAAATTCTGGAAGGAATCTCACAAACAAACAAACAAACAAACAAAAATGCTATGGAGAAACTCCAGAACAGCTCTGTTATTTAGTAGAATTCCTTCTGTCATTTATACATTATAAACATCAATATCTATCTGCTTGATAGTATTAAGCTAAGAGTCCCTCTCTTACTGCTCAAGGTAAAGACCTCTGAAAAACTGAAGCATTTTCCATAGTGTGCAATGTATTCAATTAACAAATTCACTATAACTTCTGAATGTGAATCACACCACATCATGCCTTCTTGCAGCCAGGAAGGCGTATGGCATCCTGGGCTGCATCAAGAGAGGGCTGGCCAGCAGGGAGAGGGAGGTGATCATCCCCCTCTACTCTGCCCTTGGAAGGCCTCACCTGGAGTGCTGTGTCCAGGCCTGGGGCCCCCAGTACAGAGGGGATGTGGAGCTGTTGGAGCGGGTCCAGAGGAGGGCCACCAAAATGATCAAAGGGCTGGAGCACCTCTCCTGTGAGGAAAGGTTGAGGGATTTGGGATTGTTCAGCTTGGAAAAGAGAAGGCTCTGGGGAGACCTCACTGCGGCCTTCCAATACTTGAAAGGAGCTTACAGGCAGGAGGGGGACCGACTTTTTACACACGTGGAAAATGGTAGGACAAGGGGGAATGGGCTAAAACTGAAAGAGGGGAGGTTTAGGTCAGACATCAGGAAGAAATTCTTCCCTGAGAGAGTGGTGAGGCCCTGGAACAGGCTGCCCAGAGAAGCTGTGGCTGCCCCATCCCTGGCTGTGTTCAAGGCCAGGCTGGATGGGTTCCTGGGCAGCTTGATGTAGTGAGCTAGTGGCTGGCAGCCCTGTCCACAGCAGGGGGGTTGGAACTAGATGATCTTTGAGGTCCCTTCCAACCCAAGCCATTCTCTGATTCTGTGAAAGCTTGGGAAAGCTTATCACTTTAGGTAACTTCACATTATGCTACAGGAAATGCAGTGCTGTTGCCCTCATAGAACACACAGAATAGCATTTATATTAAAATCTCAAGAATTTTGAAGATTTCTTCTATGAGGAAATTTAGAATTATTTTAGAAGGAGATTTTACAGTTATTTAGCTCTTTAATTTGAAGTAACATAAAAGCTTACAGGAATGGTGAAACTAGGCTAGAAACAAACTAGCAGTGTTTCAAAATAATTGGTTTTATAAATTGCCTTAGTTCTCTAATTGATATTTTTGAATATCTGTGTCAAAATTTGGCTACATATATATTCTTAAAAATCAATATTTAGTGGAATTAATCTAAAATCTTCGAAACGCTTGATATAGAGTGTTTTGTTTGTATATAAAGAACTGCACTGACTCAAAAGAAGTACAAGGTAACTTATAATAGAGTAGAATCAGAGAATATCTTGAATGCATGGAACTGCTTTATGGCCTTCTGAAAATTTTACCTTCCTATGGATCTTTCCCATGAATGTCAAATATTATACACATTAATCTATATTGTTGTCATTATCAACTTATCAACTTTAGTACATTTTCAAGAATTTTGTGCTTTCAAAGCTCCATTGTCTAGTAAAATCTGATTATGCAGTAGCTTTTTAAGATGTGTTTTGCTAAGAATCATGCTTACAAATAACAATGAATAACAAAAGTGGTTATGAGTTCATTAAATGATTTAACAGGAAATATTCTCTCATCTCCAAGTCTCTTGTTACTTAAGTAATAAAATATTTATAAGCAAGATTCTGCTACTTAAAATAGACTTTGCCAGAATCCCACATTAGTTTGACATTAAAATGGGAAGGACTCTCCTTTGAATGAACAGGGAAGACTACTTGCTAAAATAATTGCCAATCCATCCTGTACCCAGCATGCACAGCACAAAATGTTTGTTTATCTGAAGTTTCTTCCCCATAGACCCTCACAGAACCATGTTCAGGTGCTAATTTTGAACACTGAAATGTACAGACAAGGTAATGAGAAGGATTTGGATTGTGGATGTTTAGTGGGCAGGAATACAGAATATCAGAGGTCACAGGTAACCAGCTGAACTCTTCTGCTGAAAGGAGAGAAATAAGATAAACACTCAGTGCTGATGCAACTGACTTAGCTGGTTGGAAATAATGGTGTAGATGATGTCAGGATATTTTAAATATCAAGCAGACTTTCCAATCTCTGTGAGGCATGAAGGTCAGAAAATACAGAAAAATGTATTCCATGTTCTCACTACTTTTAGTATAAAATCTTGTAAGAAAAGTTCTACAGAAAATCACCTTCAGCAGCATGGAAAAGGAAACTAGATCTACCTGGTAATATCTGGTCCAAATTTTAGATATCATTTGTTGCACTTTTAAAAAGCTTACTCTATTTATAAAGATTATAATAATTTAGGAATTAATAGTGCTGAAAATGTAAATAAATAGCATTACTAAATATTGTAAATTGCCAAGTAAAATCAAACTAAAGGTTTTTTCCCCTTTATTTCCTCTTAGCTTTGAGTTTATTCTATTTGCTGTAAAATATTACCACACAAAATAATGCATATGTGTGAGTTTTTGTTACTGTTGGTAGTAATATTTTAGATGAAAGGATTGAATATACTTATTTCCAATGACACAGAAGGTAAACTGAGGTAGCTCTAGATAAGGAGCTTTGCAGCAGGAGCCATGACCACAGCTCGCAAATGCAGCTTCCATCTCTCTCAAAGAGGAAATCCAAACACACATTCAACTTGAAGACAGTTATTTCTTTTCCTGGGTGTCCTTGTAACACTGTGTCCCTCTAACACTAGAGACATAAATTTTCCCATGGGGACAAATTACAGACTCTCAGGTTAATCCGTATTAAATGGCAGAGTTTAAATTAATCAATGTATGATCGAAGTTGAATCAGTGTCACCACAGGTACATTGAGCCTAGATTTCAGAACAAAGGCAGATTTTTAGAACAAGGGTACATTTTTAGATCAAGAGTTCTAGTCATGAAAGAGAAAGAAGAAAACAAAATATGCAATTGTAATATTTCAGAAAAGAACAAAAACAAATTTTAAAATATTTTTATTTCTGAGATACGCAATCTCTCAGAAGTTTATGTCCACCAAACAATGTATGGCCATGATGTCAGCATGCAGAAATAATCAAGCATTCATCATCACCCTAAAATTAGTTTATTTATTCAAAATCCAGGTATGTAAAACTAGTATATACTTCATCAATAACATCAAAGTGAATATGAGCCAATGTTGAAAATCTTAAAAGCAAGTGCTTTCTACTAATTTCTGTTAAAATAGAGAGATATAGAAAGAGGGTAAGAGAAAAACAAAAAGAAAGAAAAAATCAGAGTGAATCAAAGCAGAATCTTGTCCAAAGTCTGAAACAATAAAGCATTTACCTGTAGTTGTTTTAGAAGCCTACAGTCCTGCCCTTTCGGCCTTGCCAGAATGTGCACAACAGTATTGCAGTCAGCAGCCTCCACTTATTTCAGATTCGTCACAGAATTACCTACTACCTCAAATAGTGCAAACCAAAGGTGCTAATTTCTCTTGAGTATGAAGGAAGTGCAGAAGCGTGCTGCAACAGGCTTTCAGCTGATTCATTTAATTACCAGGTAAGTGTCATGTACTTCTTCTGCATTTCAAACTAGAGTGACAATGAGATGTCATTGCTGTTGTTTTCTTGCCTGTTTTAATGTCATGATGTTGTAGTGATTGATCAGGGGTGTGCTGTGATGACTGTCATGCAACTAAAAAGCAAAAAATTTGCACACTCCAAAAATCTCGAACTGATAAGGAAAGGATGCATGACTTAGGCTAGCACTGCCTGTGACATGGTACAACAGAGGATAAGGAAGTAAAATATGTAAGAAGGACCAGCACTTCTAAGTAACAGTGTATGTCTAGAAATTGTACGGTACCTCTGTTTGCAGGATGTGACAGTGTTAATGAAATACCTGAAATGACTTTTCACTCTTCAGATCTTTAAAACTAGGAGATTGCTTCCAAAACTCAGCAACAAATTTTCAACAATGAAAGGTCAACAGTCAATGTAAAACTCTTATTCACACATTAGTTTGTACAACATGTTCTCATGCTTCAATCACGCTGCTGCTTACAGCCATTTCACCTGGATGATAGGCAATGCGCAACTGATATAGTGCCAGTTTATAATGAAATATGTTGGGGCAGGGAGCCAAGTGTTTTTATATGCAGTATTTACCATCCAGAGGATCGAGGTGACGAAGCATTCTCTGAAATGCTCAGAGGACACTAATGCTGTTGGTTTAGGAGCCATGCTTATAACCAAGAATTTTAATCTGCCACAGGTCATATGGTAAACTTACTATTGAAGTGATGGGAAAAAAAAAAAAAAAAGGAAGAAGAAAGGGAAAAAGAAAAGAAAAAGCAGAGGTGAGACTGTGCTAGTTTTAATTCTAAGGAAAACTAAGACGGATACGGTTTTATAGAAGCATTGGTCAGCCATGTCAAGAGAGAAGAAATCCAGATAGGGAGGAAATAAATGACTTTCAAATGAGTATTTGGGATAAGCCATTAATACTGCCCACAATAAGCCCCACAAACTACAAAATAGCTACTTAAATATTCTATTGAAAATAATTTTAATCATTTTTTAAGGAAGAAGATCTCTTCTGAAGGCAAAAATATCCTAGCAAAGATACAAGCTATTCAAAGCAAACAGCAGTGAACCACATGAACTTGGCCAAAAGAGCTATAAATGTAACTGAATATTGCTAATGACATTTTGGGCAGCATCTCAGGGATGTAGATTGATGAGTCACCCCTCAAAACTGTGCCAATTTTTCCACGCTTTATATACAGAAATATTTATGAATATCCAAATATTTTTTTTTATATATTTTAAAATCAAGTTTGTTTGTTTATTGGTTTCAATTATATATTTTTTTCAGAAAAAATAGAATATTGAAAAAATATAAGCATTTGCAGAGGTTCAGATAAGCCCTTCACCTGAAATCATTTGAAATGTTTTTGAATTTTTAAAATAAGTATTTTAAGCTACACTTCTTTTTCCTGTAGTTTAGTTTTTAAAAATCACTTTAGGCTAAAAAATCAGCTACTCAGGAAAGTCAATTTGCACTTTAGCATGAGCAACTGATTACAGAAAGATGACACTCTGGACTGGTCCAGAGGAGGGCCGCAAAAATGATCCAAGGGATGGAACGCCTCCCCTGTGAGGACAGACTGAGAGAGCTGGGGCTGTTCAGTCTGGAGGAGAGAAGGCTCTGGGGAGACCTGATAGCAGCCTTTGAGTATCTAAAGGGGGGCTACAAGACAGAAGGGGACAGACTCTTTAGCAGGGTCTGCTGTGATAGGACTGGGGGAAATGGTTTCAAATTGAGAGAGGGGAGATTTAGACTTGACATAAGAAAAATGCTTTCTACGATAAGGGTGGTGAAGCACTGGCACAGGTTGCCCAGAGAGGAGTGGTGGATGCCCCATTCTTGGAGACCTTCAAGGTCAGGCTGGACAGGGCTCTGAGCAACCTGATCCAGCTGTAGATGTCCCTGTGCACTGCAGGGGAGTTGGCCTAGATGGCCTTTAAAGGTCCCTCCCAACTCAGATGATTCTATGATTCTATGATTCTAAAACCAGCTGCTTGTTAATTTAGGTTCACAAAGCAAGAAACAAAATGTTCATGTTCTGATTTTAGCTATAAGAAGTGAAGGCCAGTTGCCTAATATTATGTCCAGATAAAACAAATTCTTCATAGATTAGAAAATTTTAATATATAAAAAGCAATGGTTACATTAGTAGGACAAGACATAAGGAATATTCTTCATGTATTTTGTTCTGTGTCTTGAAAACATCATACCAATAATAATCCAATAGAAGATTTGACTTAATCCAATAGAAGATTTGACTTTAACTGTTTGGCCAAGGAAAAAGTATGACACCAGGTTTGTAAGGCTTTCTGATCAAAAGTTTGTTTTACTTGTTGGTATCAACTTCTCTAATAAAAGGTTACTTTCTTACAAATCGTATGTCCAAGGGACAAGTTGTCTGTGGATATCAAAGGCAATAAAGTCAGAAAACATAAACCATTATAAACAGAAAGCAGAAAGAAAACTATCTGTAAACGTTCAAAGAAAAAAAATATGTTGTCCTTGGCCACATTTTCAAGTAACACATGAGAAAAAAATGTTTACTTCCGTTAAGTCGGGATTCTAGAGAAATGACTAAGTAAAGTGATCTAGAAGCCACGCATATGTGTGTAAATAGATGTGTATGAATATTTATATAAAAGTATTATCTAAGGAGAATTTCAGGACAGAGCGTAGGAAAAAAATCATATATGCTGGCTCATGGATTAGGGTTACAGAAAGGAAATAAGAGGATTTTAGGGTTGGGGTTTCTTTGCATGGTGGCTTAGCCTGGGTCAGCTTTTTATAGATCAAGATGCTAATGTAAACTATTTTTTTTCCTTTTCTTTTGATTATTGATTTGAAAACTGTTTTACATCTTTTTCTTCCTCTCACAAAGACATACTTATCTGTGAAGGCAAATAAACTATTTTTTTTTTTTTTTCACTTTCCTGAAATTTCCATTTTGGACCAATGGACTGCTGACAGTTCTTCAAATCTCCAGTGGACTGTCCTGCACTTCTCATCAACCTGGCTTCAAGCTGACTGCCAGAAGAGCATCCCAGAGCCACTGGTTTGCAAGGCTCACGTGGGAGGACAAAGCCATAGCTTCAATTCCATTTCAGCCCAAGGGGCTCAAACTGCCATTTGTGAGATCATGCCCTCATTACAAGACTGCAGACTCACACTTTTTTACTGCTTTTTGCAGCACCAGGAATCTTTCATTCTTTAATACCTAAGGGTCTGCAGTCAATTGGAGGTGTACAGACAATGTTTCAATAACGTCTACAGCCTGATGGTTAAAACAGTTCTTGCAGACACAGGGACTTGTAGTTCTCTGATGTGAATATATGGAGGACATTTAAACATTAACAGTTGAAAGCAACTCCATGTTATCCTCCATGCAGGTACTTAACAGAAACAGAAACTCCATATATGCCACTGTTCTTATTATCTCTTACTCCTGACAAATTGTTTTCAATTTGAATTTGTCTTGGATTGCCAAATTATGGACCACATATTCCCATGCATTTCAATAAGAACCCAAGCTAGAGCCTGGATACTGCTCAGAGGATTAATAACGATGTGAAACAAAATTCCATAACAAAGAACATCATCGATCTAATATTTGATACAACGTTAAAGAGATGAACGCATGTTCAAGAGTTGTGTTAAATTAAATCTTCGGTAGTTGCATGCTTTTTTTTTTCCCCTTCATTTCTCTAAAAGAATTATTATTTCAAAGAGGTAATACTAGAATGTTAAAAAATAAATCAGTTAAATTTTAAATTAAATGAACTATTTTATTTATCTTTCTGATATATGCAGAGGGTAAACTATAACTAACAGTATGGTAAAAAAAAAAATGCTGAGACTGAAAATCCACAAATCATAACATATGAGTTGTCGTACGAGGAGATGTGCCTACTCAAAGTATAGAATTTATGACATGAGACTGATGTCCAATTAAATTTTAAAAATAGTGTACAGTTTAAAATTGCTCTGCTTAACACTTATCATCCCCTGTACAGTGTATTGTTAAACATGTTAGGACAGAATATTCCATTAAATATTTATTAGTAAATTCAATCAAGGCAAATTATTTCCCTCTCATTCAATGTATAACAGTGCTGCAATCAAACTTCTTTTGTTTCTCAATAATCACTGCATCAGCAATCTCTAATTATATATAGAGCTGCTGAAAAATTAGAGAAGTGAAAAAAAAGACACCTTCTTTGGTAAATAGTTCTCCCTCATGACTTCAGAACAATTAAAATACCCATATACATTAACAAGATGGAACATTCTGAGAAACAGGTCTCTAGTGAGAAGCTTTTGAAAATGCATTATATTTCTTTTATTTTGTGGGTGGAAGTAGATTTGTTAATTTTTTCCTTTATAAATAAACTGTGAACACTCTAAGGCAGTTTTTAATGTTGTTTATTCTTCCTCAGAAAATGAGATAGTCTGACTGCATAGTTTAGGAAGAACTTCAGATATCTCTACATTTTTTCTTCAACAGAATAATTTTTTTTTAAGATTTTGCTTAGCTTCAGAAAGCCACAGCTGCATTTGGAGGACTGTTTTGCATAACAGCAGTACAGGGTTTTATTATCCTAGATAATATCTGAAAGCCACAGACAGAAACACAAGCCAATATTTACAAGTCTGTTACCAGCCTGAATCAGCTTGTCATCTTGAGCCAGCAAAAAGCCAAGTGTACTTTGAGCACTGGGGTGTCTTCATGCTTGATAACTTATGTTTGGATGCCAGCACACGGCTAAATTTGTAGATAGCTATAAGATATATATTAATACTAATGTTATAATAATAGAAACAGTACAGTTAGGTACAACTAGAATTCAATGAGAGATTTTGAACATACTATGCATACAAACCTTTTATTTGCAAAATGACTCAGAAAAGAGCTGCTTTCAAAAATGTTAGCTGTGGTTGAGTAAACTGTAAAATTTGACATATATCTACAGTAAGGTGATTTACTTGCTTTTCTGCTACTTGCTTTACAATTTCCTCCTTGATTTACTTCTACAAGTTATGTCTTGACAAAATTCATATTTCAAGTTCCTGAAGGCAAGGAGTGTCTTTTTAGTATCAATCACCTAGGTATTAGTAGACGTAATAGTAATTCAGACAAATGATCTTTTTTCTTTCAGGATTTATTCTCTAAACTTGCTCAACATAACCTTGTTCCATCACAAGAAACAGAAGCATGAAGGATGGAGTTTTCCTTGTTTTCTTATGTAGGAGTATTATTCAAGGACAGGATTTGTGAAACATCTAAGCTATCTCTGTTGTTTCAGACTTAGAAATGAAAGGCAGATGAAAGAGCAAAACACGTTTGTTATTATTTTCCCATCTGAAAAATTAGACCATGAGACTGCTTCAAATATTGTATTGCAATTATAGCATGATGTCAGTATTTTTGAAAGCTACAGAAAAATTTCTTATAAATAGAATGTGTTCACCTCATTTGATGACATAATTAAATCACAGGATGTTATGTACTCAGCAAGGAGCTGAGCATGTGTTTGGACTTGTATTGAGAAGTAAAAGAAACTCAAAGAAGAAAACTTGATTGATTTTGTATGAAATGAAATATGGAGTATCTAATTGAAACATAACTCTCTGCTATCAAATGAGGAAAATTCAACTGTCCTTCGATTAAGACCCAGAAGATGCTCTAAACTCCACTGATTTCCACTTTAGTTCTTTAGTAACAGCAGAACACCATCTGTAGTACGGTGAAAGATGTTCTGTACAGAAGCACTCAGTACTGTCTTTTAGAATTTCTTGGCCTCATGGCCTTAATTTAATATATTTTTTTAATGTATTTTGTTAACATTTCAATGAAAAACATTCACCTGTTTGAAATACTGATTATGATTTTCATTAGGGGTCATTTTTTTGATGAAGCCAAGGAAAAATAGATGAATATAACACCTTCCATTGCATCTTGCCTTCGTTAGGATATACACATACTGAAATATGTAGTAATAGTAGGAAAATCCAAGGAAATGTATTGGGCTGATGTGGCAAGTTTTTGGTAGCCAGGGGGACCACAGAAGTGGCCTCTGAGGTGTGCAGAAGGTGTCCATTGTCAGACCAGAGCCAGCTCTGGCTGGCCCCAAAGGAGACCCGCCACTGGCCAGAGCTGAGCTGTAAGCAATGCTGAGTGTGCCTCTGGGAGAACAGTTTTAAGAAAGGAAAAAAATGCTGCTCTAAAGCAGCTGGGAGAAGGGAGTGAGAAATGAAAGAGAAACAGCCCTTCAGGCACCAAGGTCAGTGCAGAAGGAGGGCAGGAGCTGCTCCAGGTGCAGAGCAGAAGCTCCCTGCAGCCCAGGAGAGGCCCACGGTGGAGCAGGCTGTCCCCCTGCAGCCCACAGGCACCAGCAGAGCAGATCTCCGCGTGCAGCCCGTGGAGGAGGCCACGGTGCAGCAGGGTGACGTGGCCTGAAGGAGGCTGCAGCACATGGGGAGCCCCCGCAGGAGCAAGCGCAGGCCAGAGCTGCAGCCTGTTCCCCTGTGCCATGCAAGAGGAGGAAGGAGAAGGATGCAGAAGGGGGGAAGGTGTTCTTAGTTTGCTTTTAGTTCTCACTGCTCTAGTCTGTTTAGTAATAGGCAATAAATTACATTAATCTTCCTACACTGAGTCTGTTTTTCCTGTGACCGTAATTTGTGAGTGATCCCCCTGTCCTTATGTCAAGCCTTGAGCTCTTTTTCATTTTCTCCCTCTCTTCCTACTACAAGAGTGAAAGAGTGAAATTACTAGAAGATTATTCTTAAAAACATAACTGAACTTCAAGAAAAAGAAAAGCTGAAATGATAATTAACAAATGTGCTTCTCTGCATTGTTGTTCACAGAACTCAGGGTCATGAAAGAATGAAAAAATATATCAATTAAACAGCAAAACTTCTGGATAATAAATACATCTCCAGTACATTTCTTCTCACAACAAAAGGTAAAGAACTGAAATTAGTTAGAGGGAATTGGTGACAGTGTATTTCCATTTCCATCCCTTCAGGAACTCTTTTGATTTCCAGAACTGTAACAATGTAAGCAGTTCTGTCTAGGCAAAATTTGTTCTCCAAATCTGAGCTGCAATATGCCCACGATGGTCACTTCATTTACTTAGTAAAAACAAACACAGCAAAATGACAACTTTAATAGAATTCTTTGTCATTGTATCTGAGCTTTCAAAAAAAATATCAAAAACAAAAAACAAATTGAATATAATCCCTCAAAGCTAAACATAGTTTATAGCACAGCTCTGTGGGGTTATTTAATAAACAAGTAATGAGGATACAAGTAAAGAGAGGATGAAAGGAGTATTTTCTTTTCAAGAGAAAGCAAGAATAACACTTTGTCCTAGCCTAAATTACCACACAGCTAACTCTGATCACGAAGGTAGCCTTGTTGAATACTGTGGGAAAGGTTTACTGTTTTAAAATCCAGGCAGTTTCTGTCAGTGAGGCCCTCCATGACAGCTAAATATTAACACTGTATTACCGAGAAATGAAGAGCTGGTGTATCACCTAAGTCAAGGGATTGGGTACGGTTTTCTTGAGCACCATTCCACCCCCAGAGCCAGGACATAAGATGTTGAAAAAGAAATCACAACTGTATTTTAATCTGAAAATAATAATCAATGGCATGGCAGTAATTAAACATGGAGTTCATATTTGAGGGGAAAAACTTTTTGTGCTACATCTGTTCATAGAATTGGAGGAATTCCTTGCTATCACTGTATTGTTTACTAGCTCACGAAAAATGTGACTGTACTGCTAGACACCAAGAAGGAGCAGACTAAGTGTTTTTGATATGCTAGTATAATGTAACTGCAGTTACATTTAAAGTTACTCCTACCGCTACAATTATCTTTAAATCTGCTAAGCCCAGCTATGTGATGGAACATGCTGGCAAATACCCACTTCCACTCATATCTATGTAATTCCACCCCAATCAACAAGCTTGGGCAATTGCGACTTCAAAATAACTTTTTTTTTTTTTTTTCCTCAATTGATCAAAGGATTTGTAATGTGTAATGAGCTGAAGAATGTCTTAGGGACTAGTATAAAGACAACCCATAAATCATCATACAGGTCAACCCTGTGAATATCTTCAATGTCTAAAATGTCTCAAGAAGGGCTCCTGCATCCCACTTCCAAGGTTAGCAGTTACTGTTCCAAAACTTTCCATAACGAACAATCATGACATTATTTTCAGTCAGTGTTTCCTTCAATCTCTTGGACAGTTTTCCATCTTTTAAGTCTAACCAGACTTTTCCTATGCTTTTAATATGTTTTGAATATGAGTTAGGAACAAAGATAAAGAACAGAAAAATAAAATTTTATTGGGAAGCGGAGAAGCCTCCCACAAGTGATTGAATGTCTTTATTCACCTCAAGGGTGAAGTAAAAGACATTAAAACTCTGGGAGGTCATCACTGCAGTTTTGTTCACGCACTCATTGAGCCTCAGGCAACACGCTGTTATAGACACTTTCAACCCTGCTCAGTTTGTGTTTTGTTTAGTTAATTTAACAGATGTGTATAGCTTGCAATCATGCTTTTGCATTTATTGCATTCTTTAGTAGTCTGGAGAGAAGATGAATGATGGTTGGTCAGTACCTCCTTAGGCAAGCTAAATAAAAGTTTGACTAGGTAAAAATGTAGTATTTCTTTTCTAGCAAAGTCCAAATTAAAAACATTCATTCTCTCCATTCACTTTCTGCTCCTCTCACCATGGTGCAAAGTTCAGAAAAGACTGACTGCTTTAAACCTTGTTCCGGTACTCTCACATTTTGACAAGAAAGGAAAATCCAACCTACATATATATATTTTTTTTCTGAACAAGTTTGCCACAGAAGCAGAGTATGTTAAATCTTATTAGTGTTCAAATACTGCTAAACCACAGAGAAGGGTCTCCTGCAGAAATGAATCACTACATGTTTTTCCTTCAGACAAGGCCAAGCCTTGTCAGTATTCGTTAGTTGTCCTCATCCAGATGCTGTGTATTTTTAGTATCATTCTAGTAAAAACCAGTACATATCTCTAAGGGGGAATTTTGTCAGGATATCGTGATTATTGTAACCTGACTATTCCAGTGGTCTTCTGTCCTCTGGCCGCAAAATATCTGCATCCTATTTATTAAACCAGCAGAACCACTAATCTGAAAACCTCTGACACTTGAAATATATTTGTAAAGTTTCAATACATCAAAGTAAAAGCAAACAAACAAAAAAATGCTTAGAAAATTTCTGCTTTGACATATACCAGGGACTTCAAATATTCAAAATAAGAGAACAAAATAAAATTACATCACAGAGTAAAATGATGGCTTATGTCATTTAACAAAAATGTAGGAGCAAAGGTAAACTGCTGTCCATTAAGCCATTAGCGGTTACATACTGTATTAATGGAATGCACTTCCTAAGAAATTAATTCTGCAGGATAGAAGGTACAGAATAAATGCTCACAGACTTGAGAGGTGGGCCCATGTGAACCGCGTGAAGTTCAACAAGGCAAAGTCCAGTGCATGAGTACTGGCAATCCTAACCTTTTTATTTTTGATGCTTATGTATCTATTATGTTATGCTCCATTTGCCATGTTATACATTTTAATTTTAGTACTACTTGGCATTTTTATTTCCTTATATTATTTGATTGTGAGCCTTTTTTCTGCTTTTTATAAAATGTCTTCATTCATTCTAGTAATTAGAACATTTTAGGGAAATCATTAGCTTTTATTTATGCTCTTTTATGCCTCAGAATGTGTCAGAAAATATGGATTACACTTATGCCTTTATTTCTTTATATTAAAGATGCAAATTCACCTTTCGGTCCTCAGATTGTCTTTCCTGAAAAGCCTTCCTATTAATACCTGTGTATCCTGAATTCTGTTTTTCCATTTTCCTCCTCTCTTTCCTTCCTCATATTAGAGTCACCTCGTGGTCACTTTCCCATTCTAATACATTTACAGAGATTTTTGGTAGTGATTAGATTTAATGTTGAGAATTTAATCAGTCACAAGCAGATAGGGAAACAGGTTTAAAGCATTGCCCTTGGAAGTTTGACACAGTATTACGTTCCAAGACCAGGTCAGGTAAGTTGCCCCAGCAACAATACTGCAAATGCAACCCTTTCTTCTATAATTGGTAAATAAATTGATCAATTTGATTCAAAACTGTCAGAGATGGTTCTTTCCCTGAAATGCACACTATATAATCCAAGGAATTGAAGCAGATATTCTACACGGAATCTCCAGCCAGTAAATTATGCTGATAACAGCACATCTGAATAGTTCAGAGAGACAGAAAGACGTGTCACAAAGAATAGGAAAAAAAAGTGTTTCACCCATCAAACCTGGTTTCTCAATTTTCTGATTAGGGAAGAGATTTAATGCAAGATCTGACACTTAATCAAGCTAGCATACCTATCTCTGCATTGCTTATATAGTCATTACTATGGTGTATTGCATCAGCTGCCATGAAGGTATGAAGCAGATGCAAATGTACCAAATGTATGCACATTTATTTTCCATTCTTAAAGTTCATAATCAGGCTAGATCCAGTAATGTGCACAGCACTATTAGTTCTTGCTGACACCAGATGTTAGACTAAATGCTTTATGGGGTTAATTTGCACGAGCTTGATTTTCCACTACTTTTGACCTTATCATTAGTAACCATTACATAAAGGACAGCCAGTCACCACAAGTTGAAGCAGCAGTTTCTGCTCTTGGAGTTGCATGGACCTGAGTATAAACATACACATGGATGGCTGGCAGTACAGAATAAGATGCGTAACCGTTATATTCCATGGACATTGTTTGCATTTCTCATTTCACTATTTCAGCCTTAAAAGTCACTTTAAATGTCTTTATAAAGCTAGACAGTACAGAAGACAAACTTCAGTTCAAATTCAGTCAATAAGTACATTTTACTTCAATGTTGCTCTGATTCTAGACTCTTGATATCTACCATATTCTTGCTGCATATACTGTATTTCTGACACAGCAGAAAGAGAGCCAGCACAAGCATTGAGCAGATCTCACCCAGTGGATGTAAGTAAATCTGAAACGTGAGCTCTTATTAAAGATTTTAATGCATAAAACATGCTTGTGGGACCTATCATATTCCCATTTTTTACCTGTCACATTCTCTATTTCACTTGACTGTCCTCCTTTATAAACACAAGAGACATTATCCAGTTAATTGTAGCTGTATCTACTCTAAAACCCAGATTACTTTGAAGTCTGTCTTTCCATGAGAAGTAACTTCTTAGCTTTGAAAACCCTAATGACACTTTAATGAACCTACATTTATTTACTTCTATCTATGCAAATCTGTTGTTAGCCTTATGCCTTAAACCAAAGATAATCCATCCTCCCTAATTATCAGAAAGGGAAACATCAAATGCAGAGGTCATATGTCCCACCCAAGACAGATTTTTCTGATTTAAAACAACTGGTACAAATTTAGCTTGATGACTGATAATATATTTTCAAGATAACACTTTAGCAAAGCATGACAGCAGCTGTGAAATCTCAGAGTTTCTCCTCTCTCCTCTATGACACCTTGATAAGGCAATTACAGCATAATTACCTTAACAAGTGGCATTACAGGAAATTATTGTCATTCTCCTGTTAAAATAACACATAATCATCAGCAAATGTATTATAGAATCCCCAATCAGTATGTGATTAACTGGAACTAGCACAGAAAAGAAAGTGCAATAAATGGGTAATAATTGACAAGTTACTAGGCAAGGATAATATGAATATATATAGCTATACAGACTTTATTGGGGGATTAAGGTAGCTGTTTATCTGGTCATTTAAAAAAAAAAAAAAAAAAAAAGCATTTACACGTAGGAAAAAAAGCCTGAAGAGATCTACTTAAAAATGCTCTGATAAACAGCCACCTCAACTTAAAAATACGTCTTATTTGTACTTGTGTACATTCTTGTTAATCTGTCTTACATTTATATGCTTTTCCTCTAGTTTTCTGCAATACCATATAGATTCCCACAAGGCAGACTGTCCCTGCACTTCATATTATTATGTTCTATTGAGGACACCACTTCCAGTTTCATGTTATCTTCATAAAAGAAATTATGTTACAGAACCTCCTTTTCTCCTTCATCATTGGTTAGATTCTTGAGTGTAACTCAAAGATTCAAGCAATGGGTGACATTTTGCTAGAAATATCATGAAAAATGTCATTTTGAACCTTCCCAGGCTTTACTTACCAAGCTGATGCAAGACAGCATTAACTATTATAGAAGATAGAAGATGTTCTAAAGATTTTTTTTTTTTTTTTTTTCCTGGCTAAGTTTTTACTCTTCAATACACAGCAAATATTTTCCTCTATGCATGTTTTTATGACTTAATAAAATAAAAAATCCCTACTCAATACCCAAAAGCAAACCTTAGACCGTGATGATAAACATAACATTATAAATGTTTGTTCTCTAAAAGTCAACGAAAGGGCATAGACTCTGAACATTTGCTTGAAAACCTTAATTAATTTCCATACCTTAACTATAATCAAGAATAACAAAAATGAGGCCATGGGACTGACATGACACCCTAAATTACGTGTTGCATTGATCACAAAAGCATGAGTTTATTTTCATAGCTGCATGACTCTCATAATTTTATATGAATGTTATACATGCTTGTATACAAAAACAAGGTAAATACCTCCCTTTGTAGATTCCCAAAGGCTTTGTTGAGAATTCCCTCAGCCTCACCAGTGAGTTCATAAAATTGGCATGATCCATCCTGAATTAATAATTGTAAAATTAAGCCTATACAAAGTTCGAATTTGCATGAAAAATCTGCCAGAGGAAAATCATAGAGTCATAGAATGGCTTGGATTGGAAGGAACCTCAAAGATCATCTAGTTCCAACCCCCCTGCTGTGGACAGGGCTGCCAGCCACTAGCTCACTAGATCAAGCTGCCCAGGAACCCATCCAGCCTGGCCTTGAACACAGCCAGGGATGGGGCAGCCACAGCTTCTCTGGGCAGCCTGTTCCAGCACCTCACCACTCTCTCAGGGAAGAATTTCTTCCTGATGGCCAACCTAAACCTCCCCTCTTTCAGTTTTAGCCCATTCCCCCTTGTCCTACCATTTTCCACCCGTGCAAAAAGTCGATCCCCCTCCTGCCTGTAAGCTCCTTTCAAGTATTGGAAGGCCGCAATGAGGTCTCCCTGGAGCCTTCTCTTTTCCAAGCTAAACAATCCCAACTCCCCCAACCTTTCCTCACAGGAGAGGTGCTCCAGCCCTCTGATCATTTTAGTGGCCCTCCTCTGGACCCGCTCCAACAGCTCCACATCCCCTCTGTACTGGGGGCCCCAGGACTGGACACAGCACTCCAGGTGAGGCCTCACAAGGGCAGAGTAGAGGGGGACGATCACCTCCCTCTCCCTGCTGGCCACCCCTCTCTTGATGCAGCCCAGGATGCCATTGGCCTTCCTGGCTGCGAGAGCACACTGCCGGCTCATGGCCAGCTTTTCTTCAGTCACAACGCCCAAGTCCTTCTCCACAGGGCTGCTCTCAAGGAGTTCTTCTCCCCGTCTGTACACACACCTGGGATTGCCCTGACCCAAGTGCAACACCTTGCACTTGGCCTTGTTGAACCTCATCATTTTCTTGCGGGCCCACTTTTCCAGTCTGTCCAGGCTAAAAATATAATGTACTTTTTTCACTCACTATTCTAGTAGTGAAGAATAATCATTGTTAAATAAATCATCAGGCAACACGACTGCTGGGAAGTCTCTTAAACTGTCCTCTTGAAACTATCAGCAAAGCGGCAAAAGCGACAGAGAAGAAAGGAGAAAGAGAGCAGGAGAAAGGAAAGAGGGAGGAACGCAAGAAGGAAGGAAATTTTGGGGAAAAGGGGTGGACCTATATGTTTAAGTTGAAAGTAAATTCACAGATAGATGTGAATGCTTCTGAATTTGCTCTTGGGAGAGATTTTTTTCTGTTGGGAATTGCTTTTTTCTTTGCTCTTGTCAAAACAAACATCACAGAGTAAAAGGACGAATGAAGAATGTAACTATCCATGCATATGCAGTAAACAGTAATAACAAAAGTGCAGCTGGTGAGAGAAATGATGGAAAATTGAGGGTGTCTTTGGAAGCTCCAGGTGAAAAATCTATTACAGGATTCAAGGTCATAGCCTTCTGTGTACAGAAGGAATTATACTAAAATGGGAAAAAAAAAAATATTACAGCTTTCACTGCTGTAAGAGTTCAGTATTAAGAATAAATGTCTTTAAATTAAAGTTATAATGACTAATTGCTACTTAAAGCCTTTCCTATCTTCCCTTTTACTAACTTTTTGTTACAGTTCTTGGTCAAATACAAAAAAATATTTTTTACAGAGCCTGAATATTTTACTTTCTTTTAAAATTACCAACATATCCATCATCTCCTTGAAAAAATAATTAAAGATTCCTAGAGTGAAGCCTATGAATTCTTATACCCTATATATTCCTCAGTTAATAAGAGACAGATATTTGCTAAATTTTATAAATGCCAACTTTCCTTCTTGCCTGCCTAGCAACCCTCTCCACCTTTGCAAAAGCCCAAATGCGTTAAGCCCTTCGATTCTCAAAAATCTGAATAAAGTGAGCTCAGTATTTTTTGCCCCCGAGGAGTCAGGATAAGCTTTTGTTTTAGTATATGTGCAAGACTGAAAAATAGACTATAGGGGGAAAAAGTGCAGGCATGGGAGAACAGGAAAAGAAGTAGAGGAGAGGTCTCTGTGTATGTAGAACAGGTAGGGGAACACTTCCACATAGTTAAGTAAACTTAGAGGCTCATGCAAAATTTAAGGCTCAGTGTTTGCCCCCAGAGGTTCTTTTACTGGCAGACCACAAAGAATCAATGAAATGAAAAATGTGGAGGTACGCTGTTTAACTTTACATAAAATAGATTTGAAAATGAGGGACTCAGGAAAAATGTTTTTCAAGCTTCATTCACTGACTACTTTTAAAACCAAGTTTGCTGCAAATGAGTCATGGACATTCAAGTCAATTAAATCTATTTGCTCTGGTGAGCAATCCACCATATACACCTACTGGACAGGTATTTTTTTCTGTGGATAGCATCAGCAATATAATTATGGCTAAAGCTATCACACATCCAGATTTCTTTATCCACATGGTTTCATGATCTCTGTTTCAGCTCTGATATGATTGCTCTAATTTTCAAGGAAAAATAAAATAAAATTAAATTAAAAATGCGCATCACAACAAACAGAAATCATGCAGGTGGTTCTTCATAATATACTTTTAGTGATGAAAGCCCTCTGAAGGAAAAATCCTATTGAGATCGATAGGGTNACATCCAAAACATCATTTCTGTTTTAATTTTTTTTTTTTTTTTTTTTTTTTTTTTGTATTATGAATTTAATTGAGGATTATTTACTTTTAGTATTTAGGAATGCACTTTCTGTGGCACAATGATATATAAATCTGTTGAATGAAAGTTCTGCTTTTTGATCATAAAATCAAGATAGTGAGTGCTTGCATATAAGAATTTATTTGATTTGAATCAATATGGATCTTAAGATGAGCTATATTTCTTTATATTGCTAAATTATTAACTGATAGGATATAAGAATATAATAAGAAATTAGATAAAGTGTAAGGACTACTAAAAGCTCGTATGTCTTTTACTAAGATTTAGTCTTTGCATACTAAATAAATATCATTACAGAAAAATGAAGTCTTTCTACATGCAAAAGTATGTTTTAATGTTAATGAGAATTGTCAGTTAACTGAACATCATCAGTTTATATTTTTTAGTCCATCTTATAAAACATGCAATAATGTATGTGCAAATTTAAATAATATTGTTGAAATATCTCTGTAAAATCACCTGTTTTCCTATATTATTAGAAGGGAAAGCATTAATTCCCTAAGAATGCTTGAAACAGTAGCAAAATTTCCTTAACATAGGATTTAAGAGCACTGACTATATGTTTTTAATGTCTATTATATTTCAAAGGAAGTTAATTATACAGAACTTAAAAGAAGGACTAACAAAATACCACAGAAAGACATAACTATCTCACAGTCTGATATGTATTAACATCAAACTATAGTTTTAACTCTTAGCTGTACATTAGTATAAAAAGTGTTTTCTAGATTTTCACTTGCTTAACTTGAGAAATGATCTTTAAAAATTCTTTCACTATGTTTGCATGTTCTTGTTTCAATTGGCAGGATGTGACTCAGAAAAATGCTTAAGCACACAGCTGAAGTTAGGCAGAAGGGAAATGCAATCAGCTCCATGGATTGGTTTCTAAGGAAAACAAACAAACAAACAAACAAAACTCTAAAGTTTACTAAAAACACACGTGGACGAAATCCAGGTCTACATAATCATTTGCTTAAAAATCACCTCATGAATTAAGAAATATACGGGCTATATGTCCCCTTAAACCAAAGCGCCTGCTCAAATCAGGGCCATTTTCCAAGTTAACTGAGGTTTCTCAGAGCCATGGTATTCTTCATTATCCACCAATATGATGAAAAAGACTGCAATGGTGCTGTCCTTCCTTCTCCTGGGGACACAGAACCGGTCTTCCAGACTCACCTTGCACACTACATGCTCCTCTCTGCACTGAAAGGGGCACCGAGGGCATGTAGTAGATGGGTGATCACAAAAAACAGGGAGCACTATCCTCTTCCTGTCACCGCCTGGGCTGTCTCAGAGGAGCTGGCAAAGGCCAGCACCAGCAGTAGATGGGTGCAGCTTCTGGGCTGAGGAAGGACACTGCTTCAGGGTGTGAGGACACAGCATGGGAAGCCAGAAAGCATTTGGGGATTGCATAAGATTCACTGTGGGATGTCTAAGGGAGGAACCAAATGTGAGGATAGGGATAAATCTAGGCAATTTGTGGATAAATAGATGAGGGAAAGTAGAGTGATAAGGTGATAGAAGAGGCTGGCAGCATGTAAACAGGGGCTGGCTGGTACACTTGTCTGGCCATACCTTCCACCTGATCAGTAGATCCTGTCCTGTCTTCTTGTTAAATTCCTTTTTAACTCTTTCCCTGGGTGAAGACTGTGTGCATGTGTGTGTACATGGGAGGGTGAACGCCAGCAACAGCGGAGACTGTGATCCAGACACAGCTCCTAGGCAGACCACAGGTCTGGAGGGACACACCTTGCACGTATTTATGGAGGAGACCAGGAGGAGGTGCTGCTTGTGTCCATGTGAGTGTTGTGTGTATCCAACTGTGTTATTTGTGTGGCTGGCTATGTTGGTACAGGAATGTGTATATTCCATAAGTGTGTTTGCATCTGTGCCAATGGTAAGATAGGTTCAGCCCCACTACTGGCTGACCGTGGGGCATGGAGCATACCGACATGTACGTCCACAAACACGGACCTGGGTACAAATGATTTCTCTTCTTGGCAAACTACTAAGAACATGAGGGCATATGACTAGCAAGGCTTTTTTCCAAAGTATTCATATTGTTAACACCTCATCTGAAGCTGTACAAGCAAAGAACATGTGACATGCACATTATATGTTGCTTACTTTTCCTCTGATATTCATGGTTCTGTGTACTTTTCAGTTTTCTTTAGATACTTCCAGAGGAAAAGTAAGTCACAAAACCAAGCATCAGAAGACAGTAACTGGTATTTATTTGGATGAAAATAATACTACATACAGACAGAAATATATATTTCTTTCATACATTTCAGATTAGATTCCTTATTATTATGAAACTGGATATCTATCTTGCTTGTGGTGCCAGGGAGGCCTCTGATTCTTTGAGCTGCTTTGACTTTTTTAGTGTTGGAGTAGTAACACCTGAATGTGATATGTTTTTCTCTTACATTGAGATGCTGGAAATACAGAATAATATCAAATCTATTTCCAACTTATAAATTTTGTCTTTCCTACTTGAAATCAACATTTCCAACAATGGCAAGATTCATATCTGCAGCTAGTTGTTTGATTTTAATCTATGGAAACATTTATTTCCCTTTTCTCCTACAGGTCTGTGCATTAGAAATGTGAAAACATATGTGCTTGTATATCACACATGGATAGGTATGACCCTTGTTAACACTGAGTGTCAGTGACAAGCATTTTAAACAAATACTGAAGAAATTAAAAGTTAGCACATATATACCTCAGATATGTTTATAAAACATAAATATATAGAAGCATATTTGCTTCCCTATCAATTTTTCAATTATGTAGAGATCTATCAGATATTATGTAAAAAATAGATTAATTATAATTTTGTATTTGCCATGAGGCCATTTCTTTAACTCAGAATTCATAAGGTTGTTCCTAATGTGTATGAAACTACATGAATGCCTATATACCTTTTCTCACTCTATTCAAAATGTCATTTTTTTCACAGATTATCTTGTTTTTTCCTTAGCTTCTCACATGTATTTACAAGTAATTCATACTTTATTAACATGTAGCAAACAGTGCCAGACTTGGCCTACATTGTTTCCAAAGACAATGAAGATGAAATATTTTGTATGTTTTTATTCAGCGTAAAGTTTATTTTCACTGGTACAAAGGGATCTTTGCTTCCATTTATCTGACAATGTAAAAAATATTAGAGCTTTCATTAGTAACACTATACTGTACGCTATTTCAAAAAAAAAAAAGTAAATAAGAGAACTTTATAGAGGGTCTTGCTGTTCTACTGCAATTCTGAAATGTAAAAAAAAAAAAAAAAGTGTTTCTGATGCTACTGAATGTCAAATTGTTGAAAGAAGGAAGAAAGGAAAGAAAAACAAGGAAGAAAGAAAAAGAGGAAGAGGACGAGGACGAGGACGAGGAAGAGGAAATAGATAAAGAAGAAAAAGGTAAAGAAGAAAAAGGTAAAGAAAAGAAGGAAAATAGAAAGAAGCATTCTTGATTTTGTGTGTTAGCGTTCCCAAACACGTTCATTCAAATAAAAGAAAAAATACCTAGTTACATAATGCAGGATGAGATTAAGTCACTGTGCAACAACAGATCGTTCAAAGAAGCATCCTAATCATTAAAATTTTGTTGACTAAATAGTAATAACCAAATAACTAAAAAAGAAGCACTCCCTCCTGCTTTCATTTCCTATCTCTCTCTTCCCAAACAAATTGAAAAATGAACTCAGAAAAAAAAATTCCTGCAGGGAGAGAGCAGGATGTTTTAGAGTCCTCAGTGCTGTTTAAGTCAAGAGAAACTGGAAAGGTAGAAAGAGTAATGAAGGAAGGCATCTCTGCAGAGACAAAGCATGACAAATGAGATAAAGGTAAGTTCACTGCACAAATTGAATTGTTGAATTTTTAATCAGGGTGCTTTTGTATCCTGTGGTTGGAAAGATGTATGTTGTCTATACCATTCAGTAATATTAGTAGTGTTTATTTTCTCACAATTTGTTGAAAAGCCTCAAACACTTTAAACCTGGTATCAAGGTGAATTTATACCAGGTGAATTACTCTCTTCTAGCCATTTCTTTCTCCTTCTTTTAACATATATTTTACATTTTCAAAACAAATACATATTCCGGTAGCAGCTTCTATCCATAACCAATAACAGAACCCTCCCCTTCATAGTAGAAGATGAACACTTATCAATATTTGTCTACTCTGTTGTAAAAATTAGTTACTTATTTGTTTACAGAATGGAAACTTCTGAGTTGCTCTTTTTGACTTAGTTTGGTTTGGGTCTATAAAAAATTCCCATTGATATCTTCACTTTGTATAGGCATCTAGCTTTGTATTAGGCATGCTCTGAACACATGCATGGGCAAATAAAAGGAGGAACTGTGATTCATAAAAGAATAAATATCTTAAAATCTTTGGGGTATAGAAGAATAATTATACATAAAAATAATCTGTAGAGAAAACATCGGCATTTTAAATGGAAACAACACTGAAGAATTAAATAATGAAAATATGGTGAATGTTGCCAAGACAATGATAGAGAAGATCTACACAAAGAAATAAGTAAATTGACATCCCACAAAAACTTATATTTTTCCTGCTCTTAGAGCTGCAAATGGATCTCATGACAGAAACTCTGTCTTTCTTTGAAAATCTGCCATCTTTGACCAAGTACATGTGCAGAGATAATTATGCTCATTTCTCTTTCAGATACATTGAGGAAAGGTGGTGGCCCAGTTAAGATCTTGATGCCTCCTTCAGGAGAGGGGAATTCAATTATCAGATTTAGTCCTGTGATACACTGAAAATTTTCAGGTCAGAGTCCTTCAAAAGTGCCAAGGATCGAATTAAAGTCTACATTCCATTTGTCCATCTATAAAATGGGCTTCCTTTTATCTATTGACTTGTAACGTATTCAGAGAGATTCTCCTTTACTGTATGGTGATAAGGCACTTAGTGTAATACGTTTACAGTATCAGTCAGGTTATTGAACTGTCTTGCAATCTATAAAACATGGAGGAAATATTTCTTTCAAGCAAGCATCATAAAAGTTATAATATAGCTCAAACACAGTTCAGATTGATCATTCAACCATACACAAAGTGAGATCTTGCTGATTAGTTTGCAATCAGTGGAAAAGGCAGACTTTGAAAAATGACAAGTATTGTCATAGATGAAAAAAAGAACTATCTGTATTGTATAATTCTGCCATAATCAAAATACAGTGAACATGTGTTAAAGCTAGCAGATTGTTTTTGTTTCCTGTAGGATTATTTGTAGGCAGTAGAAGTTTAAGTGACTTCAAAAATGATAAAATAATGATGATAATAATAATAATAGTAATAATAATAATTTCTTTGTTCAAAAAAAGCATTAAACAACAGTTCCTTTCCTGAAATCTAATGTGAAGCTGTGGTTTCATTAAAGTAAAGAAATATTTTTTTGGTATAAGATATTTTTTTCAATTTCTTATTTACGTATTTTTATTTAATTGACCATAGAATGGCAATAGGGTGATTGTATCTTGGTTTGAAATGTATTTGACCAGTCTCTGCAACAATGCAGAGATTTGGACTATTTGCAAACAGTTTATAAGTAAACTATCTGAAAAACTGGATAATTTTTTTTTGCGTAAAGTAGATTTTCTTATCATACCTTCTGGTATTGTGTGTATCTTCCATTAAGATATGCTATAAACAATGATATCAAGATGGAATTGAAAAAAAAATCAATGGTGTGTAGTCAAACCACAACCTGTTGATGCATATGTCAAGGAGAATTAAAATCTTGGCTTTGCAAGACCAGAGTGTGTGAATAGTTACATCTTTTTCTTAAAATTACATGAACTTGCATCTTAAGATATTTTTTGTTTTCAGATTCATTTTAACATGCATCAGAGAAAAAATGATAATGAGATTGTTTAGAATGAGAATTAGGAGAGTTATCAATGAAAAATGTAAACAGCATTTGAAGATGATTTGACACTAGACAACAGAAGAGTGGGTGGTTAGCACATAAATATTGGCATTATTAACAAATCAAACAGTATTTGGTTCCATATAATTTACTTTCCTACCATTATGTGATTTGTTTGATTCAATACAAGTATCTGCAGTATGACTGTGTACATATGAGCTACTAGGTTTCTTTTACATTCTATACCTCTTTTCTAGTTGCTATTATTAATTTACTTACATTCAGTTTGCAGATCTGGACTTCTCACTTTAGAGATCTAATATAGGTGTCTCCATGTGCACTGGATGTGCCATTCAGTAAATAGTACCTAGAATGGTCTTCAGCAACCAGATGTAATTGCCAGGGAGTCAGAATGGCTCATTAGACACCACAGAATTTGATTGCATTCACTAGGTATCCAGTAACTGTAATGGGAGCTTGAACCTCTCCCATAGAGAGTCCCAGATTCATGTGCATTAAGCGAAAAGTATTCCACATAATGAAATCTAGGATGTGATCCATTTCATACTAAATAAAACAACAAAATGGGCCTATCAAAACAACTCTCTGAAATGCCTGATTTTCCTTTTGACTAAGAAGTGAATCTATGTGGTGATTAGCTAGATGATGAGAGTTATGAGACAAAATCTTGTCTTGCCCATTAGTCTGACCACTAAGTGAAGACTTTTTAAACCAGTTATTCATTTTTTAACTTCTCATACCCATTTTAATATAGTTATTAGTGGGGGCAGTTCAAGTTCTGATTCATACATTCTGCAAGAATTTGAAATTGTCCAGATAAAGTCTGCTTTTGGTCTCCAGGGTAACAGCAGTTTCCCCAAATGATGATATTACATTCTTAAGAAGCATATCAAACTATTGGTCATGTTTCTTATTATGTTCAGTATATCTCTAAGAATAGCAAGAAACAAAAAACCATCTGAAATAATTCTAGTCTCCTATGAGGTAGAACCATGATTTTATAATACGAAATTCTCTTGTTAAATTTGTATACTGTTATGTTTATCCTGAAATATCTACTGAAAAAGAGAAATACACAATATTCAATGCTTTTGTAATTGAGACAGTTTTCATTGTATGTTAAAATGTGAAACATTTCTTTGTTCACAATTATGTCTCGTATTACTTGCCTAAATTTTTGTATAATATTTTAAGTAATATACTGTGATTTTCACTTATAAAAATAGTTTAAAGGCATCAAAATAATCTAAGTATGTGTAAGATCTTTATTGTCTTTCCTTTGTTATAACTAACTCATATGGAATCTTCTCTAAAATAAACACTAAAAAAAAAAAAAAAAAAAAAAAAAAAGAAAGGTTTGGTCTTTGAAAGGAAAAGGAATGTAGAATTTTAGAACAGTTCAGCTGGAAGGAACCTACAAAGATCATCAAGTACAATTGCCTATGAATGTTTTTATAAAGAAGGAAAACTATATCTAGCCATAGCTACGGCAAGATAATTATTCATAGAATTATCTAGGTTGGAAAAGACCTTCAAGACCATCACTTCCAGCCATCAGTCTGACCTAGCAAGTGGTGTCACCAAACTATGTCCCTTAGAGTCACATCCACAAACCTCTTAAATACCTCCAGGGCTGGCAACTCCACCACTTCCCTGGACAGCCCATTCCAATACCTGACCATCCTCTCCATGAAGAAGTTCTTCTTAGAGTCCAATCTGAACCTCCTCTAAAACAACTTTAAACTGTTTCCTTGTCATCTTTGTTTCCTTGTTATCACTTGTCATCTGAGAAAAGAGACCAATACTCTCTTCACTACAACCTCCTTTCGGGTAGCTGTAGAGAGCAATGAGGTCTCCCCTGAGCTTCCTTTTCTCCAGACAGTCCCAGTTTCCTCAGCTGCTCCTCATATGTCTTGTTTTATAGTCCTTTCACTATCTTTTATGTTCTCTGAACATAAACCAGCAACTCAGCAGCCTTCCTGTAGTGAGGGGCTCAGAACTGAACACAGTATTTGGGGTCGGTCTCGCCATTGCTGATTACAGAGGGACAGTCATAGAATCACAGAATATCCTGAGTTGGAAGAGACCCACAAGTATCATGAAGGCCAACTCCTAGACCCATGCAGGACCACCCAAAATTCAGACCATACTTCCTGAACTCCAGCAGGCTTGGTTCTGTGACCACTACCCCGGGGAACCTGTTCCATGCCCACCACCCTCTGGTGCAGAACCTTTTCCTAATCCCTAGTCTGACCCTCCCCTGACGCAGCTCCGTGCCATTCCCTTGGGTCCGGTCGCTATCACCAGAGAGCAGAGATCATTGCTAGCTGGGCTTTGAAAGTTGTGCTTTTCATTCAGTCCCCTCTTGATCTCAGAGAAGTTTGTGATAGTTCCGCTTCAAGTACCAGAGTTTATAGATGATAAGAACTCTTTCCAAACTGGGATACCACAATCAGAACTTACAAAAGGACAAATAATAAACATACATAAAACAAATAAATTACAGAGGAGTGGGACTCACATCAGAAACATGTTACTGTCCCGTTGTCACAGTGTATGACTAAGAGTGGAAAGATCCACAAACAGAAAATGGGTTAGCCGTCACATTCCGGCTCAACCAACAGGTGAGACTTGAGAAAACCCATATTTTAACAAGACTTCTTTAGAGACTTTAAGCCAACTAACCTGTTTATAATGAGAAAGATCACGTTTGTTTTTCCTAAATAACTTTTTTTTTTTTTTTTTGCAAAAGGAGTGACACAGTTCATAGAGAGCATTCTTCCCAGTATCACTAATATCAACGGAACTATGCTGTGTTTAACCCTTTACATTAATTGTGAGCTAGGTAGTAAACTACTACAATTTTCAGTAAGATATACTGCAGTAAGTTACCAAATGTAAAACCTATATAAAATAACTGCAATGCTTATTTACATACAAGTATATATCATGTTTGTTTATCTCTGATCTCCCCCCTTCCAGAAAAAATAATAATAATAATAAAGAAAGAAAAAGAAAAGCTTATTGGAGAAACTCAATTTATATACTATTATGCTGTTTTAAATTATCCAAAGTCTGCAAAATATTTTTAGTACAGTTCATTAATTCTCAAAGTCTACAGGTTAGAAGGGAGCAAATTTCTATAATCATGCGTGTAACATTATTAGATTTTTTTTACTTTTGCTGATTTCAGCATGCTTGAAGCCACACAACACAGCCTGAAGCAAAATGTGTACAATCTAGCAGAAAATGGACAAATGATTATTTTTTCCATAAGTGAATTTTCTGTTTCCATAGCTGGAGCTCAAATGATTAATGTTAGCGCTTTTTCTTTTCTTAACTTGTAGCTTAAACATAAAGTCAGAATTAACAATTTATATGTAACTTAGGACTGAGTGAAAGATTTTCTCACTTTTGAATATGAAGCAATTAATTCACAGAACACTGAAGGCATTATTTCACAGATAAAGATATGATATTTATGAGGATTTCCTTTAAAATGAATAAGAGCAGAAAGAAGATCCACAAATTAACACTGTATTTCAAAACACATATTCATTCCATCACAAGTTCTTTATGCTCATCAACCATCTCTTTAACTGCTTTTATGTGCTTAGAAACTCAGACGCATATTCTTGGGTTGATGTGTTTTTAAGGTATGCCACCATGTTCTCTGGAAACACTGGGAAGCTCTAAGTCCTAAAATCTATAGCTGATTGCATTCATCTCAGTATGAGTATCTTGAGGGATCAAGGCTGAGACTCAGAAGTTGCTTTAATCTTTGCAACACATGGGGACAGTCACACTGATCTTTTTTCATTTGTGTAGATCTGGAGATCCAGGAATGAAAAGGACATCTCCTTATGCATCTGGAGTGCATTTAGAGCTGCCCCGTAGCGGTGCAGGCTCTCAAGTAGCTTGACTCGGTTTAGACACTAGCCCTGGGTGTTGGTAATGCTGTTATGAAAGACTCCCTTAACTGTTCTCACCAGTCTGAGCTAGCTTTTGTAGGCTTTGATAGACTTCAATGGGATCATTAGTTGCCTTCCTAAAGGCTATAAAATACAGTAAATACAAAGCTGGCTCTTTCTGACCTGGTTCAAGCTCTTACACTGCAGCAACAAGCTGCTGTAGGGACTGGTTGTATTCACAGCAGTGCAAACCTATAAATATCTCACTGAACAAATTGATCTGGTATGATCATTTCACATTAACTTCTCTAGATTCAGTGCTTTAAATGGTCTCTACAGGTATTTACCAAAATGTATTCATTCACAACCAACAAGCTAGATGAATACCTAATAATACACCAAAGTTAGTAGATTATGATGTAGCTGAATGTTATAGCAATCAGTGAGGAAAATAAAGGTCTAACAGTTTGCACTTGTCTTTCCGTGTTTGAGAAGTAAAGAGGGAGACTAAGATACTGCAGCAACACTAGGAAACCAAAGCACAAGTAGTGAGAGGTACAAGATTTTTTCTTCTAAGAGTGCTTATCAGAGAGTTCTGTAAATTGTGGCTGCTTTGCAGACATACTGCAGTTTGACCATTGAAAGACATGAACCATAACAGATTTTACTCATAGTAAAATCCTGTTAAAAGTATTTTGTTTCCAAACATGAAAGGACTAAAATTATTTTCCAAATCAAGGGCTAGAGGCAGAACAAAGCACTAAACTACATATGTTCATATTTTGCTGAGTGGATTCACTTACTATCCCAAAATTTTAATTTTCCTCCTAAAAAAGCACAGTCTTAGAAAGAGTGGACACACACAAGGAAACTTCAGATCACTTAACTTTCCAATGAAATTTACACTTCTCAACAACTAAAGACAAAGACCAGAGCCATAATTATTTTCAGCTGTACAGCTGTTAGAAGCCGTGTTATGGATTTCCTCAGGAGCGGCATGACAGAAATTGCCTTTGTAGACATCTTAAAACTACCTGGAACTTGCATTTCATCTAGTTCCATAGAGAAGAGTCTCCGGGCATGTGTTCTCCTGAGCAGTTCGGAGCACACACAAATCACATTCTATATTGCACCGGCAGGAATTCAGGTTACTGTTCTGGCCTGTAGAAATTCCACATCCCTATGCTGTGGTTGCAGTTTGGGAAATTCAGTATTCTGCAAAAGCTGAATCTTAAGACACAGCCTGGATCCTGGCCCCTACAGAAATGAAGTAGAGGCTTATATATCTGTGCTAGCTTATTACAAACACTGCATCACATCCACCTCCTTCCTGCCCCACTGTTTCACCCTCTACTTGTACATGAAATATGTATGCTTGCCTGAGGTGCTAGAATGACCCAATAACTACGTTACCCGTAGCTGGCATACAGGAGCTAGTATCTAGAGTTAAGTCATCCCAGCGAAGAAAGAAAATAATTTCTATATTAGTAAGCAAAACCTGAAGGATCCCTCAAAGAAGGTACCCTATTTAACATTTACAGCCATAGTAATAATTTATAAATTTACCATTCCCTGTACTTTCTATATGTGGTTTTTGTTTTTGTTTTAATTAGCAACTTCAGTTTTCGTGATGACAGATTGTTTAGAAAGATGCATATCTTTCTGCCAAGGAATGATCTCAATTCACCTCCTAAGAGCTTGGTCTAGCCCTAAATAAATGTCAATAAAAGAAAGGATCATCCTTGAGCCCAGCCCTTAGTGAGTGAATGTCTGTAAACTGGTGTATGCTTACTGAATTCAGCTTAAGAACAAGTCCTAATTTTGCCTATTGATTTTTTGTCTGACTCTTTTAAAACTAGATACTTATGTGGTGGATCTGTGTTGATATGTAGCAGCTAGGTAGAAAATCTATAATGGTGGAGAATTAGATTTTCTTCATACCAAATGTATATAATACCTGCTACATTTAAGAAGAAAAAACAAACAAGCAAACAAACAAAAAAACAGTTTGAGTACTACTTAAAAACACAGAGAATTGCAGGTAAGGACCATTAATCCAGTCTTTGAAACCACATACCCTGTAATACACATACTTCGTCAGCATTATTAAAGAGCCATAAACTTTGTAATGAGTTTGCAAGGACCTGGGACTGAAACTTGTCAGATTTGCTCTGTCTGAAGTTTTCTTGACCTGCCTGCAGGTATTTTTTCCTCTGGATTTAGCTGTGACAGCAATTTCTCTAGTTCAACAAGTGTCTATGGCCAATTTATTTCACTTTTGTTATCCCTCCATGGTACAACAGTCGGTTTACATTAATAGCAGTAGCAAACAGCTATTTGTGTAGCATGAGATATTTGTGGTTAACACAAAGATGTTGTGTGGAGAAATTCAGACCTGATATACCAGCAAGTGGAGACACAGGGTGAACACAGAGGAGTGCAGACCTGAGGTTGTTAAGAGACAGAGAACAGGCTGGCCCTGGAGACTTCATAGTTATAAACAGCACAGTGATGGTTGGTTAAAGTACTGCCCAGCACTACAACTGGACTAAACTGGTTTTAGGGGTGAAAAAAAAAAAAAACAATTTCACAGAAGAAAATGCCATTGGGATCTGTTA
>VXAV01003023.1:40726-64635 GCA_013399715.1 Alectura lathami | reverse complement strand
ACGGGCAATATAATTTAAATGTTTATCTTTTTTTTTTTTTGGGGGGGGGAGAAGGATATTTTTCTACGTACTTTGCTGTTTATGTCAGTCTTGTTCATTTCTCTGATGAGTATGTAAAAAAGGATCTGAGTCTTAGAAAATGTTGCATTTTTCTTTTTCTTATACCATTCCTATAAAAATAGAAATAAATCTTTCTCATGTAGTGATCCTTCCTTACTGCCCAATACATAATAGATCTTCATGCGAAGCTTCTCAGGAGCACCACAACAGCTTATTTCTTAGCTGTGTTTCAGTAGCCATGGTTGGAATTACTGTACTTTAAAAGAGAACATCCCATTTTTTTTAAGGGATTAAGCTTTTGATATGTGGTCCCATGGCTAGCAGTGCTGGACTTCTGAGCCTACAGGAAACAGAACTCCTCTCATTACACTGTTCTGCTCATTCAGTATCAATTATCTGTTAAGATTTGGGAGACTCAGGGAAAAAAAAAAAAAGGAATATATTGAATACTGAGCATATGTAAGGTTACGAGGTTATTTGATTACTCAGCTAAAGTTGGCAAGCCTTCAATATCTTTAGATAAAGTCCAAATGTACTGTCTATCACAACTTTCCAGTTCAGGTTTATTGTTGTGACCTCTCTATTCCCTAAGGTGCGCAGTAGTTCAATTCAAGACATGGGAGATGGTCTGACTTTATTTTATAATAGGTTAGTCTATATTAAAACCAAGCAAAAGGACCAAGGAATAATTAAATTAAATATGGTGGAGGTCCATAATAATTCCCTAGCAGTAACTTTCAGATCAGAATTATTCAGTTTATGAATCCAGGTGAGATTTCTCAGGGCCAGTGACCTAGAATCTAGAAATCAGTGTGTGTTCTTCAGTCCTTAACACGTCCTCTCAAACTATTACCAGGAAAAATGATTCTGAGATCAGAAATCAGCACATAATTTTTGTCAGAAAGACATCTTGGGAAAGAATTCAGAACTTTTCTGAGATAAGATGTAGAAACATCCTGCCACAAGAAATAATTCTGCCTTAATTACAAAGTTAATCAACTATACTTTACATTATTAGTGATACTTGACATTTACACTGTGTGCTTAATTTATAGCTGTCCAATTATGTTTACAAAATGAATTAACCCAGTCTCAGCTGTTACTGTTAGGATCCATTTGGTAGAATGATATGCTGAGGTGCAGAACATTGTCACACATTAGAAAATAGACAAAGCTTCATCACTGATTTTCTAATCAAAACTTTCATTTCACTAAATAATGAGAGCATCAACAGCATTTAATTTGCCTTTTCAATCAACTCTGTGCTCCAGCTATAGCCATTATAAAAAGCTAACTTCTATTCCTTGCTTAGTTCCTAAAGACAAAACAGTAGTAACAACACTGTGATTACGGTCTTGGACTAGTGTTAAATCTGTGCAAATAAAATGACTGCTGGAATCTTCCGAATTATTTCAGTGTGACTGAGACTCTTTCCCATAAAGTAATGGTTCTTTGTTTTTGTCTTTACTGTTTCTTTATTCTTCTTACAAATATGGAAGAAAGTAGAAACAATCAAAACCAATCCACCAGAGACTTTTATTAGAGCATATCATTTTCAAAACTTAAAACTGCTCTGCAAGAGTAGGGTAGTGTTTGTCATCCAAACAGTTGTGCTTGTTCTAATATTCACAGAGTGCTGAAGTAAAACAATCTGCTGAAGCACATATTTCTTTAGGAGGAAATTTGCTAGGTAATAACAGATGATTTTCTTTGACTCAGTAGATCAGTCTTTCAGTGTAGAGAAAAGGAACACCCTAGAGCATTATACTCCCATTTCCTTGAGAGTGAAGCATGTTGAGAACCACAGCTATGTCACAGTATGTGCTTCAGTGATTAACTGTGAAAAGAACAATGAGATTGGCATTGATCCCTGCAACACCTACTCTGAAATTCCTGGGGATCTCCAGAGGACCATTACTTGTTTTCTGCTCAGAGGATAATCTTGAAACCAACTGCTCAAACAACATTGTTTTAAATGATCACTTAAGATCTGGATTGTAAGGCAAGCCATGAAAATACTTTTTTTCCAAGTTTAATTACAATTAAGGAGCTGGGTCTAATATGGTTTTACCAGCAGAAGGTAAATGTATCTTCAGTCTTTTGCAGGATGGCTCATTTTTGTCTTTTAGAACACATTTTTCGTTTAAATTTGTGGCATGATTTATTTGGTTCTGGTGTCTGAGAGGGCACAGTTAAACGCACCTCAGTCTGTCTGCTGTAATGTGGGCTCACCTTTGAAGCAGTGTGCAGTGTGCAAGAAATTCAGAAAGATGCATCAGCAATTTATACCTGAGTGGGGAAAAAAAAAAAAAAAAAAAAAAAAAAAAAAAGATTTTTTGACTTGAAGTTCAGCAGTTCCCTGTTAGACATGNAGGAAAACACTGTTCTGTAGGAGCAGTATGCAAGTTATACCATCAGCAAATTAGGTTCAAAAAGCTGGACTGGGGCTGAAGGAATATCAAGATCATGTAGTGCATCCAGTCCCATGGGTTCTGCAGTAGCATCCTGAGAACTGTTGAAGGCATTCTACATTGTTGTCACAGAATTGCTTTTAAACCTCTCCTCACAGTTACAATGAAACCAGGTGAAGATTTGCCTACATTCTGATTGTACATCTCACCATTTGTTTTTCAAGAAACACTTTCTCCTCAACCACAAAGCCAAAGGGCACACTTGGGTGAAAGCACTATCTGCTTTCATCAGCTGTTTTCACCCTTTACCAGCTTAAATCAAAACAATTGCTGTCCTCTTGTTGATTTTCCCATCAGATTCTGAAAATGCAAACTGCAAAAAGTTACAAATTTTACATTTTGGATTTGTGTTACTGGTGAAATTGGTAAAGTATTGGGAAAGGATAGGATGTTCATTTTAGCCACCGTTAGGTATAATTTTTTATTGTTTTACATTTTTATTCATTTTCCTTACATAGGACATGAGTAACTTCAAGTAGAAAAAAAGTATGACACTTACAAATGTAAAATTAGACCATGATAATACGAATACCTTTCTAAACTTGCCAGACCAATCAATCTCATATTCCTCACTACAACATGGAAAGAATCTATGCTAAAATACAGACTGGAGATATGCAATTACATACGATAATATATATAAACATATATAAAATATTTGAAGATTTTTTCTCTATTTTTGTGTGGTGTTGAATCCTCCAGATTGACTTTTCTATATCCCTGCTAATACAAAGTGGTCAATTCCTGCAACTTGTTTTCTTCAACACTTTATTCAAAATCTTTCCACCGAAACCCATCGCTCTCTCTATTGATCTATCTCCATCAGCTCAACATTGAGTAAGTTAGTGTGCAAAACTGACATTAGAACACAGGACATTGAGAAAAATCAGCCAAGAGATCAAAGTGTAAATTGCCCATAGAATGGCTTGGTTCATTTTTTCATCCCCTAACAGTGCAGCTATTTGTCCTTTACTGAGAACTTTACCCAAGGAAATATAAGTCAGAAGTAAGGTGGGGTTGGCTGGGGAGGTAACATTGTGTTTGGCAACAAGAAAATATTAGGTTAAAGGAGATTCAGTAGGTTTCGATGAGCAGCTCATCCGGAATTTTTTCCCAACAGTAGTAAAATTAGAGAAAGTAAGTAAAATATAAACAAGTAGACTAGAGACAAGGTAAAACCAGGATACGCTTCTTTATAGTAGATGTTTTCACTGTGATATTTATGTTTACATCTACAGTTTTTAATGCATTTCTTACTACCTAATAAAATAAAATACAATGGAAATTGATTTTTTTTCTTAAATTACAGAATCACTGAACATGCAATAATGCAATTCACTGAGTGAAGCTAGAGATTTTCTTATGCAATGAAACTTTCTGACATTGTGGAAGGGGAGGCTTTATGCTGCTAGATTTGTTCTCGATCAGCGAGGAAAACCACCTTGTAAATCCCTTTCAGCATAGCTACCAGAAAGTTCTAGCACTATTACTAAAGATGTTGTAAACATGACCAAAAACTTTATCAAGCAAGACTTGCACTTTTTATTAGTAGTGGTGGTAGGCTGAAATGCAGGATTGGCAGTTGAATATTTGGTTTCACAATATGATTATGGTTTTCCAAGCAAACCTGTTGGGTCTGGGGGTGTCTCTGTCAGGAGCATTTTAACCTGAGTGTAAATTGCTGGTAGGCAGGAGACAGAGTTGTTTCCTGCTGGAATGATATGACAATGAGTGTACATTATATTGGGCGGTGTCATTGTGACACAAACCAAATTTTATGTTTTTTGCTGTGCCTCAACATTCTTTCATTAATTCTTCTCACAAGCACAGAGGTATTCATCATTTTTTGAGAGTTTCATATATGATGCTACAATGAGATTATGAAGGAATCTAGAGATCACGCAACTAATGGATTTCTCTTGTCAAATTAAAAAAATATATATATCTAAATTAGTAAGAAGACAAAAGTCTTCTCCCAACATGAATGATATATAGAAGTTCTGAGTCACCAATATGAGAGGCAGAGCAATATTGGAGGAAAAGGGATAGAGCTATGGAGAAAAATAATTTTCACCATTTTGAGAGAAAAAAAAGAGATATTTATTGTAATATGACAGCAAATTTTATCAACATCCTACATGCTTCTCATCTTAGAAATTAAATCAGATCTTTCCTTGTAAGCTACGCTATTAAATTTTCTATCAAAATCTTGGAATATATGTAGTATGTGACTGAAACTGTTTTCTAAGTGGATGAACAGATTATCTGTGATATACCTATTATACATGTATTAGACAGGTTCTATCCAGTGAGGTACAGCTGGTTGTGCATAAAGCAGCTGAGGTCTGAAAGAATCATTCATCATCATTTGTTCACCCAAATCATGACAGGATCCTGGATTTAGTAGCTCCTTCATTACTATGTCTAAGAGTCTGAATGTTGCATGTGTCCATGAGTTGTCTCTGTCCAATGACAAGAACTTTTATTTCCTATATTTCGTAAAAAGTGGAAGGGTTTATCCCTAGTGGTACATAAAGGATAGGAAGTGAATAAATTGGAAAGCTGGAGAATATACAGAATCTTTTTCTCCAAACTATTTAGAGCCATATAGATAGCATGAAGAAGTCTCTACACATGTTTAGAAAAGTACTTAGCTCAGTTTCTTACACTCCTAAAACCACATCAGGTTGACTGGACTTCAGGGAAATCCCCAAGGTGTTAGCATGGATCACATTTCCCAGAGACTGTATTGGTGACAAATTCCTTAGGGGAAAAAGAGAAAGAAGACTGAAGTGAAAGTAAGCTCTAGAAATTGTTCTGCCTCTTCCTTCTCCCTTCACTGTCTACCTCAATATCTGTGCATTTATGAGCAAATATGGGATAAATTGCAAAAGAAACTAGAGGAAAGTTGCTTTAAAATGTTTAGCAAGATCTGAATACAATTACTCAATTGTTTATTAATCAAATAAAATGTAAAAATACAAAAGAAACCTAAGATCCCAGACCCGGGAATATTTATGCATATATTGAACTCCAAAGGACTGACTAGTCATTAATTTAAAATTAAGCATATTCTTAAGTGTTTCCAGTCTCGAACTTTGAGTCACTCTGCTGGCTGCTGTTTCATGTAACTTACTATTTGACGTTAACTTGAAGTGGTGTGAACTTTTTGAAAAAGCCCAAGACAATTTAAATAAAGAACTGAATATTTTCCTAGAAAAGTAAACAAGTGATAGCTAAGTGTAAAGAGCTTAAAGGCCAAGTTACTTATTTTGAAGGAAATTATGTCAATTATAATGCTATTTGCTTTTTTTTTATCAAAATTTGGAGGCAGTTAATACCCACATATTAAATTTCTTTGCTAATGACTTACCAGTTTTAAATACTTTACAGTAATGACTTATATAATTTGAAGTAGTTATTTTCCATACTTCATTACTTTCCCCCAAATGATCATTGATTTGATAATTAGTTGGTATTTTAAAGTTGAAGACGTGATGTCCTTGAGAATGTTTTAAGTGTCTTATTCAGAGCAAAAATAAATTATCATCTTTGAAATGTCATTCACTGATTATTTTATTCGTTTTTTTTTTATAGTCTATTGCAGATTGAGAGACTCTTTCATTTTATATTAATTAGCAGTTTGTGGCAAGAGACACAAAAATCAACATACTGCACCAAAATTTCATGCAAAATATAACTTCCTATACTTAACAGGTAGCTATAATGTATCTTTGAGCAAAACCCATATTTTAATTGATGTAAAATTACTTCCAGTTTTCACCGTGTCACTTTTGTTCTACATAACATGTACCACACTGTACAACTTTTGTCCCTTGCCGAGCACGTAGGATGCATTAGTACAAGATTTCTCAACCTGTTATTGAGATTTTAAAGTTGTTTTATAAATATCTTGACCAGACTCTAGGAATTCATCTGACCACTTTGGAAAGATACTCACTGAAGTACAAGATCTACCTTACTGCAGGAGCTAGAGAGCACTTTCCTTTGAAATAATAACACTGTCATCAATTGAAGCAAAGCCTCATTTTACCAGCATTTTAACATGTGTTCACATATTTATAGACTTGGGGACAACATTGAGATTAAGATCTTGTTCAGCAAGAATAAAGGTGACAAAATCTTTCCCGATGTTCTAATATTTTTAGCAGAAGTTTTAAATAATTAAGCCAAGACTAGTAGTAGTAGAAAAAAATACATTTTTTTAAATTGAATCTATGAATGAAGATTTTGTTTATGGATGGTAGGCAATCATTACACTATAATGTTATACAGCCAAGGAGATTGAATAGGCAATTCACAGAGAAATAGTGACAGATTTGCAGGTTGTTCTTGTCACCAAAGATTGGGCAATGGTCTCCATTGCGTGGGTAGCATCTAGAAAGCACTGTGTCCCCTGCATTGGATACTGTCTACAGGCAATTATAAGGAGATAAATTACAGGTATATCAAATTGATGGAATCCTTTGCAAATGAAAGCTGGAGAAAATTCACAGTCATCATCAGATACCAAACTCGTTTGGACATGTAGCCAATTTTTCCTTTATTTTTACATAAATCTGTATTTTTCTGTTTTGAAAAATAAAACAGTCTTGTGGATTTCCGTAGAAGAAAACAATATTCAGTTAAAAATCAACTAACTTTTGGATGTCAATGATCTCTTTTAATAAATCCCCAAGAAACCTTCCAGAAATCTTCTATTTTCTAATAATTAAAATTAAAATGCAGAACCTACTATGTTTTAAGATTTAAAATAGTTTTGGTGGACTGTGGACAACTATCAATACTTTAAATTAAAACAAACAGGCAAAATTAGAGGCTACACATGCTGACTTCAGCAAAGACAAAGCTGAAGAGATACAGACATTTGCAAATTAATTAAACATATTCTTAGTTTTAATTGTATGTTTAAGTCCCAATAAAATCAATGAAAGTTATAACCATGCTTAAAATTAAGTATTTGTTTAAGGAATTTGTTGATTGGGCTAATAGAAAGCATGCACATCTTCTGTTTCTGTGGATTAACAGAAATATACTGAAGTTCATTATTCTGGACTCTACATTCTCAGTCACCTGTCAGCTAAAGGAAAAAAATGGTTTCTGTCTTTTAATTCCAGTCTGGCAAGCTTGGTCCATTGCTTTTAATTCTATGTGCAGGGTTAACTTTCAAGATATAAATATCTTAATTCTAGTTTAATGTATTTCTTTCTTTTTTCCTTTTTTTTTTCTTTTAATTGCCTCAAAAGTGGTTGATTGTTTTTTCACTTATCCAATGAGGCAGGGTGGGAGCCCTGTGGGGCTCTTGCTTCTGGTGTCAAGCACCCAGCGCACATCAGACACAGCCCACTCCAGGGACAGTGTCGGGTGGGGAGTTTGACCGGTGTGGTACACCCTTCAAAGCATAACAAAGGCATCCTAATGCAAGCTCAGGGAGGCCAGAAACCTTCCATGGAGCAGAAAGCCAAAAGCTCGCTTGATCTTAATTTTCCCTACAAATATAGACCGTGAAAGTGAGGCCCCACAATACTTCTGACTTTTTGGTTTTAAGCAGGAGGTGTCAAAAAAGTGACCACAGGGATAACTGGCTTGTGGCGGACGAGCATTCATTATGATGTCATTTTTTGATCTTTTGTTGTTGGCTCTTCCTATCATTGTGAAGCAGAATTCACCAAGTGTTGAATTGTTCACCCACTAATGGGGAACACGAGCTGGCCTTAGACCATCATCAGACAGTTTTATGATTCTATGATCTCTTTTCTCTTGTGACAATGACAGGACCTGAAGGAATGGCATAGAACAGTGTCAGGGGAGGGTCAGGCTGGGGGTTAGAAAAAGTTTCTGTACCAGAGGGTAGTCGGGCACGGAACAGGCTCCCCAAGGCAGAGGTCACAGCACCAAGCTGCTGGAGCTCAAGGAGCATTTGGACACCACTCTCAGACATAGGGTTTGAATTCTGGGTGGTGCTGTGTGGAGATAGGGGTTGTATCTTGTGGATCCTTGTGGATTCCTTACAACTTGGGATATTCTTTTCTATGATACTAAGAACAAACTTTCATATCTGGCCTTATTTTTGATTTTAAGGTCAGGTAAGATCTTACCAGTTAGTACCCACTACTTAAAACCATACTTCTCCTTGTTACATTTGTTCCACAATTATTGTGTAACTGGTACAAAAATTGGCCTCTGGCACTTCAATTACAACAGAATAATTTTTCTTTTAATCTACACATTTATGCACTTTTTCTACAATAACAGCGAGTTTCACTATTTGTATTGCAAGTCATTGTAACTGATGTGAAAATGAAATGCATTAAAAGTCAACGGGTACTTAATGGGCACTCCATCCAATCAAAAAGTCTCCTGACAAAACACCTCTGATAGAGTTTGCCCTTCACTATTTCATCAATGTGTGATCAGTTCAGATCAATTAGTTTAGAATGATCAGTAAAGAGAAATCTATACTATCTTGATGCATTAGTGAGGGATTATAAAATCTGTCAGATTAATTCCCTGGGTTTTCTAGCTCCAGGTTTTCATTTCTACCCATTGTACTCGTTGTATAATAAAATGCCATGAACACATGAAGCCATTCAATGTGATAAAGAATTATCTCCTAACCTTTTTTTTTTTTTTTTTTTTTTTCATAAGATGAACTATTTCTATGTTGAGAAAGGGATGGGGAACTTTGGTTTGGTTTTTCTCCAATTTCTCATTATTTCTGCATGTGTGTATAAGAATTAGATACAGACTTGAATAATCAGCTCAGTAATATATAAATTATTATAGTAGTTCCCTCTTAACTTTTCTTCATTTGTATCACATCTTGAAAAGATGTTAAAATTCCAGATCTTTACAGGGTAGGACTAGAGAGAAGAAACAATGAATTAAGGAAATGTGTACAGAGGAGAAGAAGAAGGAAGAAGAAAAACTAGGCAGAATGGTGTGTATGGAAAAAAACTTGGTTAGAGCAGAGCAGAATCAAGGACATAAAGTAATATAGGACTTGAAGGAGAACCAAAAAGGAAATAAAATTCCAAATTTTGAGCTTTTTGTTAGTTTTGTTTTCTTATTTTATTTATTTATTTTAACAATTGTTTGAAAAAATAACCAGGCATATGATAATAGTCAGAAAAGAGGATAAATTTTGAGTACATTCCTTTCACATGCCATCATTTTAGATCATCCTCTTCTTGAAAAAGAACCCAAGCAGTCACCCAAGCCCCTTCTGTACATTCATCCACAGATCCTCTCTGCACCATCCCAGCGCACTGACCTGCCTCTGCTCCCCTGTGTGCCATTTCATGTGCCCATATTTGTAGTTTTGAATGGAAGAATGCAGAATGGAAGAAAATACAGAGTGTATGAACTCATCAATTTTTAGATTGCTCATCTATTTTTAGATTGGAGAGTCTTTATATTATTCTCCTCATCTCCTCCTCCCACATCTTCACACATTTTCACCCAGCAGAGACATACTCCCAGCAAGAAGCTATAAATATTCCATTTAGCTGCAACATAGTTTAAAATTAATTTCTGGAGACAATCAGAAAATTTATTTAAAAAATCAGATTTTTTTAACTTGTGATACTGATAAGAAGATATTATCCATTAAGAGACATTTTTCCACAGTTGTCATACAAGTAAGCAAAAAATATTATTTTAATAGCACATTATTTAATGCTCAATTACATTACAATTCTAATAGAATACAAACAATAATAACTGAATTCATCATTTTTAAAAGTTGCTACACAAAGAATGACAAACTTTTTCAGAATGATGGTAAAAATGTGCAGTTTTATCAGAAAATTAATCTGTATTGAAAATCTGTGCAACTTGGCTCTTCACAGAATCACAGAATCACAGAATGTTAGAGATTGGAAGGGACCTCGAAAGATCATCTAGTCCAATCCCCCTGCCAAAGCAGGAACACCTAGAGCAGATCGCACAGGAACGCATCCAGGAGGGTTTTCAGTGTCTCCAGAGAAGGAGACTCCACAGCCTCTCTGAGCAGCCTGTTCCAGTGCTCTGTCACCCTCACTGTAAAGAAATTTCTCGTCGTATTTAAGTGGAACCTCCTATGTTCCAGCTTGCACCCCTTGCCCTTTGTCCTGTCACTGGGTGATTCTTGTTATTTAATTCAAGCTCAAAATTGTGGGAGGGGTAGAAAGAGTGAAACTGTCTTCATTAGAAGTTCTGGCTTAAGAGCAATGTGAAATAAAAGGATCACTTCATCCAGTAGAGTCCAAAGGTAAAAGAAACAACACATTGTACCATACCATCCCAACTTCTTCTTTCCTTCATGATTTGTAGGAATAAGCTTGTTTGTTTATTTAACAGTTTTGCCATACTTGCAGAATAAAAGGTCAATGCACTGAACAGCCATTATGTAACAACCGCATCTCAAGTAAAGACATAAAAAACAGCTGTATGCGTAGTTGCTGAACTGTAAATCAGTCTTTTATTTATTATTGTTGTGTGTGTCTGTATGTGATTTTTAGTAATATGCCTATATTCAACTAATATATTTTGACTCTTCCTTGCTACTGATCTCAGTAGTTTACTGGTTAGAGTCTCACTGAGCTGATCATAGAATCATACAGTCATAGAATGGCTTGGGTTGGAAGGGACCTCAAAGATCATCTAGTTCCAACCCCCCTGCCGTGGACAGGGCTGCCAGCCACTAGCTCACTAGATCAAACTGCCCAGGAACCCATCCAGCCTGGCCTTGAACACAGCCAGGGATGGGGCACCCACAGCTTCTCCAGGCAGCCTGTTCCAGCGCCTCACCACTCTCTCAGTGAAGAATTTCTTCCTGATGGCCAACCTAAACCTCCCCTCTTTCAGTTTTAGCCCATTCACCCTTGTCCTACCATTTTCCACCCGTGTAAAATGTCGGTCCCCCTCCTGCCTGTAAGCTCCTTTCAAGTATTGGAAGACAGCAATGAGGTCTCCCCGGAGCCTTCTCTTTTCCAAGCTAAACAATCCCAACTCCCTCAGCCTTTCCTCCTAGGAGAGGTGCTCCAGCCCTCTGATCATTTTGGTGGCCCTCCTCTGGACCCGCTCCAACAGCTCCACATCCTTTCTGTACTGTGGGCCCCCGGCCTGGACACAGTACTCCAGGTGAGGCCTTACCAGGGCAGAGTAGAGAGGAAGGATCACCTGATAAAATCCCATGCTTCTAATAGACAACTTGATTTTGGATATATCAAAATTTTGTCTGTGCAAATAAAATTCAGTTATGAGCTTTAGCAGACTTTCACACCTCTGCAAAGCTAAAATGATGTTTTATGGCTACATTGAAATAAATACAAAGCATAAAATTAATTAAAATATTGACTTTCCTAAACGAATATTCTAATTTCCAGGTTAATGCCAGTATAAAGACAATGTAGAGAAAATATTTCAAAATCAGTATTTTTTGCCATTGTTTTCACCTTTATGAATAAAAAAATACGCATTTAGTGCTGCAAATAGACTGACGTAAAATTTTGTGATGAAAGAAATTTTACTAAAATATTAGCTGACAGAGATGAAGACCACAGAAAGGGGAGATGTAATAACTTTTCCAGGCTCAACAAGCATTTCAGTATTTTTTTATTCTAAATACAGTTACAGATATTCTTTGCTTGAAATAAGTAATGAGTTGCTATGCAACTGAATTTCTATTTTAAACATTAAAATAAGCATTGTTTGATCTGCTCACAGCATCATTTTAATTTTGGTTATGTCCATGAACTTTTCCAGGACCTATTTTCCAAAGTGATTCTGCACATGGTTGAAAAAATGGTTTTAATAGTTTAATGACCCTGTTCTTTGGACATAGTTTACGTAGACACATCTTACTCTAAGCAAAGGAAATGACAGAGTCTTGTTGAAAAGACAGTTTTTCAATTAGTTAAAGATTTTTATTTCTATCAATAAATGTAATGGATAAGATTTCAGGACAAAATACCTCAAGAATCGGTTTGAGGTATTGCAAGGAGACAGACATCTCACAATCAATACTTTAAGGAAATCAGGTTTGCTTGGATTTCTCAAGCTGAAGGCAGTCACAACTTTTGAACCTTCCCAGAGGAAGCCGTCTTGCTTCTCAGAGGTGGTGGAGTTGTCATCCCTGGAGGTATTTAAGAGATGTGCAGATGTGGCACTAAGGGACATGGTACAGTGCTGGGACTTGGTAGGTCAGGCTGATGATCCTGATCTTCACTTCATGATCCTGAAGGTCTTTTCCTACCTAAATGATTCTATGATTCTATGATCCTGTAGACCCATGCATACTGGCACACACTGCATCTGAAACAGAGGAAAAACATCTTGTCATTCTTCACATAAAGTAGGAATTTGTTCTATGAGCATTATGCATAAATATAAGCTTCTTTTGCTTGAAATACTTTTCATAGAATCAAATACATCTAAACGGTAACCAGAATTTTATCTCAAGTTATGAGTGCTCTTATTTCATTTGACTTAATTACTTACTACTCTTTAACGAATATGCAGTCTTATTAGTTAATGAGAACTCCATTATTCTCATCTATAACTTCAGAGTTGATTGAGCATAGTAGACCTCTGAAAAGGTTAATTTAAAAACAAAACATAAAATGTAATAACCCATGAAAACACTTTAAGAAATTAACGTTGTAAAGAAAAGAATAGTAGAATCATAGAACGATTTGAGTGGGAATAGAAGGGAAGGAACCTCTAAAGACTATCTCGTTCAAACCCCTGACATGCACAGGGACATTTTACACTAGATTATGTTGCCCAAAGTCCCATCCAACATGGCTGTGAATACTTCCAGGGACAGGGCATCTGCAGCTTCTTTGGACAACCTGTTCCAGTGTCTCAACAGTCTCACAATAAAAAATTTCTTCCTTATATTTAAGTCTACCCCGTTTCAGTTTAGAAACATTACTTCTTGTCTTGTCACTATGCACCATGGCAAAAAGTCTCAAAAAAGGCTGCTGTCTATCCATTCATCCCCCTGTCTGTACTGGTTCTTGGGGTTGTCCAAGAGACAGCAGATATAGAAAGTTAAATGTGAGGGTTCAGCTGCTAGTTTCATATGATCTCAACAGTCAGATGTTTTCAAATACCATAAAAACATCATGAACCAAAATTAATTAATTAATTAATTAATTAATCAGATTAATAATCTGAAAATGCTCAGGCCAGATTAATTCAATTTATGAACAAAAAGAATTTTGACCTCTTCTAGTATTACATCATAAAATCTTCCAACAAGGAGAGTATTATCATGCATTCATGACTCGGATGTCTTCAAACAATGTTTTCTCAGGAACTCTTCAGACCTAGGAAACATACTAAAGTATATGCTGTATGACAAAGGCAGAGCTGAACCCAAGCATGGGGGACAACTAACATTTAAACTGATAACACGTGAGATGCAATAAAGTGTTAGCATGCGATGCACAGAAACACAGGATGAGTATGCAACCCTTGTGACTTTACAAAGCCAGTTTAATAATAAAAGAACAACAACAACAAAAAAAATCCTTCAGCCCAGTACCTAGAGCTGTGAGAACAAATGCAAATCAGCCCTCTAGAGTACTGAGATGAACTTGCCCATGTTTCAAAGAAGAAGAAAAACGTGAAGTCCTTGAAAATCATGGAGAATTTTTTCTTGCTCTTTCTGATCCTTCTGTTAAGCTTGTTTGAAATTTACAATCTACAGAAGTGTAACAAAGATTTGAGCTGGGAAGACAGACAACCATTTAGAGCTTACTTCCAAAAAGAAACAATGCTAAGCAGAAAGGTGATGATTCTGAGGAGGAATAAAGAATTAGCCTGACTAAACTTGAAAAAAAATAGAAATGAAATTCATAATTGTCACTTCAAAAAATCAAAAACAAAGAGGAGAAATTGAACAATGGATTTTAAAAAATTGTTTCCTAATCTTTTAAAAGATCATACTACTAATAGTAGACAGAGTGAAAGAAGATTAAAGGTTAAAAAGTTTAAAAGCCTGTTTGGCTAAATAGGGAATTTTCTTTATATTTTGCAGAGAACACACATGAGTCATAAAATTAAAACTAAAAAAGAAAAGACCCAACTATAAATGTGATTACAATTTTCTGCTGTAGACAAAGATGCCATTGCTTGTATAATATGTTGTAATTAATCCTTTCAGCCTCCATTGCGTTGATGGTACAATATAACTATAGGTTGTCTATCACCTAGTCACTTCTGCAGGTGAACAATTATTACAACAATTAATACCTAGAAAAATTGCAAGGACTACCCTGTAGCATAAAGAAAACTTGGTATTTATTGTGGGAATTTTGAATTATCACTAAAAATCTGTATTCTTTCCCATATCAAAATTATTAGCATAGTTTCATGTCTTGCTAAAAAGAGCATCACTTACCACAAGTTTTTTTCAAAAAAAGAAAAAATAATAATAATAAAAAAGTGAGTGATATCAGAAAGATCATTTGAAGCTTGCCAAAATAGAAAATGTAATACTTAAAACAAAACTGAAGTAACCAGCTTAGCTTGGAGTAACAACATTGATGGGAGAACAAAGATAAATTGCATCTCTGAGTCAGAGTAATATATTTGTTAGTGTATTTGTTAATAAAAGTGGCATATAGCTGTAATACATACAGAAGAGTAAATGTTTTTATCCTCTACATTATTTTTTCCAATAACTCATTGAATTATAGTGGGAATTTTCAACGTCTGTTTTGATCCTGTCACAGGTTTTATATTCTATAAGAACAGACAACAAACAACAAAGCAATTATTCTTGTCTAAAGTTCAAAAGTTATTTTTTTTAATTGATAATGAGCTAATTGTTTGAGACACCCTGCCTTTCCTTATCCCCCTGAGCTGTATCTTATGTTAGCTTATCAGTCCCACCACACACATTCACACTTCTCTGAACAACTTAGGGGCTTTCCTTCCCTAAAAAAAAAAAATCATACTACTAGCAAGGACTTCAGTCCTTGATGTTTTTTACACCCTGAGTCCATACTAGACTCCCAGCCATAAGATGGGAAACTAGGACCCATATTATTTTTCCTTCCTTCCCTAGGTTGAGCCCAGGGAGCTTGTGGAAAACAGCAGATGACCATATCTTTTACCTCACCTCTCTGCTGCATCTGATTTAATAATTTGATAACATTCTTCTCCCCTTTGCCTTTTTAGTGTATTTCACCTCACATCTCTGGATATGCATCCAGAGGATAAGGCAACCTACTACAATAACAGTTGTCTGACTAACATGTTCCAGAACAAAGTGCAATGAAATATTATCATTGTCAAAGAACTGGAAGTACCAAAGCGGAACACATGAACAGCCAAACACTTGAATACTGTAGGAACAGAAGGAAGAGATCCCGGTGTATATCCTACCTTTATGGACGTCAAGATCCATCTTAAGTACAATAATGGAAACAGAAAAATCCTAAATTAGCCAATGACCTTACCAGGGACACATACACAACAGTGCAGAAGTAGGCAAAGTGCAGATGGTCCACAAATGAGGTTCTACTAAATATACGCAACACACAGATAACACAGTTACCGGTATATACCAATTGAACCCCTGTGCTTTATCATGAGCAGGATACAACTACCACGCAGCATATGATTTATATAATATTTTATTGTTAAGTTCTTGGTAGCATTTATCATGCTCTCCATGAAACATATTAATACACCCCTGTATTTTTGAAAGTCTCTACTGTATGAATTTCTGAGCACTAAGAAGTGATTCAAGCCCCCTCCATTCATATATAGTATGCATTCTTTTCCCTATGCAGAGATTTTCACAGCTGTACCTCTCACCTGAACCCTCAAGTGATAATGTAAAAGAAGCATATGCACCAGCAGATATGTGTTCAACTATGTAAACTGAAGTAAGATCTTGCTTGAATTTAATTTAAGAAATTACTGGTAAGACACATGAAATATGAACATGAAAGTCACATGGGCAGTTCTCTCTATCATGCCTTGCACAGTCAAACTGTGTTTTGAATAGCACACCTATGAGGACGAGACCTTCTTAAGGATGGAAGAACAAAGCAGCTTTCTGCCCACTTTAAATTGTCACTGTTCAGAATTAATTAAAGGACTCAGAATGTTTCACTTATCTAACTCCACTTTTTGTTGTTGTTGTTCCAGGATGGAAGCTTTTTGCAAGGTAGGACATCTGGGAAACAAAACCTTGTTCTCCCATTTTCCTAAAGTGCAGTTCTCCACAGGGTATTCACCACAACTCACAGAAAAATCAGGTACTTACCTGAAAAACTAATGTCTGCAACAAGGTGCATTTCAAAGCTAAATCATACCAAACATATCTTTAAACAGCAGAACCATGTTTGAGAGCAGACTTGTATATTTCTTCCTTACCAATAGGATATATTTATATAGCAGTTTATTTTAATGAACACCAACACTTTATGCTTATTCTTCTTATCAAGTGTAGCTGTGCTGAAGTAGTTATTTTATATTATAGCTGAATTCCTTTCTCTCTGAGTTTTAATCATAAGACAAATTAGATTGAATTTGCATTTACACAGCAAATTTTATGATGTAAGTTTCCTAATGCACTTCAGCTTGATACTGCAGTGAATTGTATTATCCCTAATGGGTCATCAGTTCTGAGATTTAGTATTTGATCTTGTTTTATTATCTTCCCTAGCTATATTCCATACCTAATTTTTTCCTGAAATGAACATTATTGATTTACTCATTAAATACTGTCTGCTCGGTGTGAATTTTTCATCCAAACAGTATGATGAATCCTCTTTAAAATAATGATTATATGCTGCACAATACTTGAAATACTGGCTTCCTGAGAAGGTTTTCAATGGATTGCGACTAAATATATTGTATACAAAAAAAATATTATAAAAAAAAAAAAAAAAAAAAAAAAAAAAGCCTTGTACCCTTTCTGTAAAATGACATCCATTGATTATACCTACTCAAAAATGGACCAATCAATAAATTATTATATTTCTTAAAATTAAGCTCATTTCAGGGTGAAGGATTATTTTCTTGGTTTTGTTTGGAGATGGTGTTTTGTTTCTGTACTACTTAACTTTAAAAGACAACCTAATACCACAGAAAAGGTGTTGAAAACTTGGAAATATTTTCAATGAATATTGTGTCATACAAAGAATTCAATCAGATTTAAAACAGCAGTCATCTAATTTTTTTAACAAAATGAGACACTAGTGGTCCAAATTATTGGCACAATATTTTCTAATTATTTAAATTATCAAACCCAGTGACTAGGTCTGAAAAGAGAAAGAGAATGTGCTCTGCCACTAAGAACCTTTCTGACATTTTTCTTAAATGCACACTGCAAAGAAGTTGGCTGAAAAATTTTTTATTCTTCTACAAGAAAGTACGCATTTTTGTCAATGCTGTTCAAAACTGAAGAAAATATTGCATACAAGCTCATGCACAAAAACATATTTCCATAAACCCTAGAAATACTTTATATTGGGTTGCTTGACTCAGGTCAATATATTTGAATTTGTTGAACCACACAAAAATATTTTCAGAGCATTTCAACCTTAAACACATATTATTTTTATGCACAGCCATTCATCCAAGGAATGGTAGCTTGGATGCTTTTATTTCCCCATTCTGTTATAGTGTTCTTGTCCAAAAGAAAATGTATCATTTGTCTTTACAAGGAACTTGTGGAAATGAATCTACACAGAAGGGGAAATAAAGGAAAAAAAAAAAAAAACAAGTACAACATTTTCCTGTGAAAATGGTCAGGCACAGAATACAGCCAGAGTGCAAGTATCTATTTATTTGCATAGTAAGAGTATTTCATTATTTTTGTTTTCTGTTTTCTTCTGGATGACAAATACAACAGAGAAGTCATACTAGCTTTGCATCACTAACATTAGGTGGGCTCAGAGTTTATCAGACTTTTTTTTGAGCAACTGAATTGACTTAGGTGGCCACAGATTTGGAACAGAATAAATAAAGATTAAGGAAATCTATTTGTAATTCATAAAAATTCATCACCTTTTAAGAAGTTCTCTTTATTTTGCTCACTTCTTTTAAGCATGTTAAATGTATTTCTTGGGAGTAAGATTCACCACTCTAAGGACACAGTATTTAGAGTCAGCGTACCACTACATTTCCATTAGCATTCACTTTCAATCAAAAGAATAGCTTTAATGACATCCAGACCGCAAAGCTAAATGAGAGTTACCGCTACATATCATTATTAGACTGGATGATGATCTTCTGTGAAACACAAAGTAAATGCAATTCGCATAGTATGGTGGTTATTGAATATATACGTGTGGTACTTGCTTTGCTAGTTTCTTTAGTTCTCAAAATTCAGGGGAATAAAATAAGGAAGAAACCACAATGTCAGAGATCTAAAGGGTCATGCATGAATCCATGCATTAGAAAACAAAAGACACAAAAAGTTTTTCCAGGAAGTTACTTAATACAAAATTTTCTATTGTGAGACTCATGCATCCTGAAATATTTGAAATATCTGTTTAGTGCCAGAGGTGGGATAACAGAATAGATGGAAAATCTATATGACAATCCCAGTATGCAACTTTCAGTATATAACAGAAAAGTTAAAAGAGCTGCTTTAGTCCATGTGTGTTTCATGGCATTTCCCATTATAAACACATCAATGTATGAGTAGCACTCATTTTCATCCAGTGTATAACCCTTTTTAACATATTAGTTAGTCAGGAGGTAATAATGCTTTTTTTCCAATGCCAATTACTGTTGGGAAGTGTAAAACTGTTAAATTCAGCACAGTTTGAGCTTCCAGAAGAACGTTACAGTAAGAATAATAATTAAACAAAAACAAAAAAAAAAAGAATGAAAGAAAAAGAAATTGAACCCATAATAATGCTCTGTTAGCATTTACTAGAGTGTCAGTAGGAAACGTTACCTTTGAGTAGTATTTAATGACACTTCACATGGCCAACATAAATGAGTAATCAGCTTGTTATTATCTTGCCACAATGCTATGGAGGTGTATGTGACTCACTTCTGGATACTGCCCTCGTGAAATACAGAAAGGAAGCAAAACCAGTAGTTACTGTTAGCAATATAATCCCGTGATATTAATTGCCAAATATATGTGCATGACATGCTATTCGTTTGTTTCTCAGTGAGAGTTATCTTATCAGCTGCTACTGCATAGCTAATTACTGGAGACAGCCTCCAGACATTCTTCGATCTTGCATTGTTTGTGTCACTAACGGTAAACAGAAAAGACACTCTTTCCTTATGCAGGCTGCATTTTAAAACATGCTTATACATTTTTATCATCATTTGTTTCCTTCATGTTACTGCATGAACCAGAGAAGCCAATGCAACAGATGCTTGCTTAAACAACAGAAAGCAAAATGCATAAGGCATTTAAGCTAAAAATTAGGAGTTTGAATTTAAGAATTGTGACATTCTAAAATGATTATCTGGAGCATAAACATGTGCCAACTAGATCTTTGGTTTCAAGTGTACAAAAGCATAATCCTTTTTCCTTTTTCCTTTTTCCTTTTTTNCTTTTTTTTTTTTTTTATTTTTTTTTTTTTTTTTTTTTTTTTTTTTTTTTTTTTTCTTCCTTTTTTTTTTTTTTTTGTTTTCCTTTTTTTTTCTCTTCTATTATCACCCTCATTTCCTGTTTCTCCAGTCTTAATAGACAAACAAGACACAGTAAGAAGGCTGGAGGGTTCTTACTGATGGCTCCTTTTACTTTCTGGGGAAAAACTCATGGAAGTCCTTTGCTGCTGCAGTGCTGAGTACAGTCAGCTGTGAGAAGGGCTCTCCACTGCCTAGACATTGTCAGACATTGCAGACCAAAATTAAACAGACCAGAACTTAAACTGAACAGGCACAACATTCGTCCCAGGTCCTAAGGGAACTGGCTGATGTAGTTGCCAGGAGAGTACCCAACATATTTGAAAACTCACGGCTGTCATGTGAAGTCCCTCATGGCTGGAAAAAGGGAAATATCACTCCCATTTTTATGGGAGGAAAAAATAAAAAGGGAGATCCAGGGAACTACAGACCAGAGCCCACTTCTGTGCCTGGGAAGATCCTGGTAGAAGAACTCACTGAAAGCAGCTATTCAGAAAAGGACTTGGGGGTTTTGGTGGATTAAAAGCTGGACATGAGCCACCAGTGTGCGCTTGCAGCCCAGAAGACCAACAGCATCCTGGGCTGCATCGCAAGATGGATGGCAGCAGGGAGGGGGAGGTGATTGTTCCCCTCTGCTCTGCCCTTGTGAGGCCCCACCTGCAGTGCTGCATCCAGTCCTGGGGTCCCCAGCATAAGAAGGATGTGCAGCTGTTGGAGTGTGTCCAGAGGAGGGCCACCAAAATGATCAGAGGGCTGGAGCACCTCTCCTACAAAGAAAGAGAGTTGTTCAGCCTGGAGAAGAGAAGGCTTTGGGAAGACCTCATTGCAGACAGCCTATAAACAGGAGGAAGACTGACTTTTTACACAATTTAATAATGATAGGACAAGGGGGAATGTTTTCAATCCAAAAGAAAGGAGATTTATGTTAGGAGGAAAATCTTTACTCAGAGGGTGGTCAGGCACTGGCACAGGTTGCCTGGAGAAGTTGTGGATGCCCCATCCCTGGAGGTGTTCAAGGCCAGGCTGGATGGGGCCCTGGGCAGACTGATCTAGTGGGTGGCAACCCTGTCTCTGTCAGAGGATAGGAACTGAATGGGCTTTAAGTCCCTCCCCTCCAACAAGCCAATCTATGACTCTGTGATACTATGATTCTGTGATCTAATCCTGGTCTGTTTTTCAATTAGCTGAATTAAATGCACTGTTTCAGTGTTGTCTCTATTCTGATAATCTTCCTAGTCCTTCTCCATCCAATTCTTCATGTTATGACTCATCCTTCCTGAGTAACAGCAGGTAGGGTTGTATCCAACCGCCAGGTGAGGTCTCATTGTTGCTTTGAGCAATGGCTTGAATACACCTGTATCTCTGTAAAATGATCCACTGCTCAACTTTCTCTTTCTATATTGGTTCCAAAAGATAAACTACCAGCTCACAGCAGTAATTCATATTGGTTTGTAAGTGCATGACTTTATACTCTGTCTTACTGAATTTCATTTCTCCCTGACCTGATTCTCGCTTATTTTTTTCTCCTCCAGATCCCTTATCAAAGGGCTTTTGACTTCACTCAGAGTATATATGAGTGTAATAAGCTCTTTAAAATGACATCCTAATGAATGAAAGTTCATCATGGAACAGAAATCAGCCTTTGAACTTGTATGAAATAAATAGTTGACTCTAATAAAAGAGTACACATATTTATATGTCACAAAGTTTATAAGAAGAATTATATAGAAATGTTGGTGCATTTAAAACAATCTACAGTCTCAGATCAGGATGAAAGATTCAAAAATTTAAAAAACTGGGAAACAAAATTACAAAAGAAATTGAAATCAAATGAAATCAATCAAAAAGTCATTAAATGACATCAAATTTGTAATTTAAGTTTCTTATTATTTGTAAGGAAGTTATCCCGCATTTATCCTACATTCCCAAAATTAAAAAAATTGCAACCTAAAGATTAAAACATTTTCTCCAACCCTAATAATTATATAATTCCATTTGAATATTTTGGAGATTTTCCACAACTATTTTTATTTTTTCCTGACATGTCTTACCTAAAATAAATGCTGTTTGTCAACAAACACTTTTTTTTTTCAACAAATATAGTCCACATTTAGCAGCTTTGGAAGAACATCTTGTCATTGTCCAACACATCAGGCTCTAACACATTCTATAACTCTTTCCATCTCTTCCAACCCTTGATAGTGTTTTATGGCTACACATGGGTGAGACCTGAGGAACACTGAAGAGTCTTCTCACACTTCTCAGTAGCAGTGTGGAATTTAGTCCTTCTGTTTAAGCCACTGAATTAAAATTGTTTAGCTGCCGAGATCCTAAATTAAATCTATATTTAAAAATGTTTTTGTTGCATTATTAGTAGTGGCTGTCTCAGCAGTTTATTCTTGATCACACCCATGAGATTCTAGCAGTTCCTGAAAATTGTTAGAGTAAATTATAACCAAGACTTTTATATTACACTTTTTCCTCATTGTGGTGAATCTCAAGCTGAGTAAATACATTATTAGCCTGGTGTAAGTTTAAGTGGGTACTTAATAAAGCAGTACAAGCTCCACGAAGATCAAGGAAAGCTTATAATTGTAATTCAGCTTGAACTGGAAATCTTCTGCCACTTTCTAATATATTTCTGTGTTATCACTGTGATGCAATGCAGCTAACACTGGACCAAATCATTAAGTGCAGGCACGCACACATACATGTCATAAAATGTAGGTGAAAACCCATATATATTTGCTATATTTGCATGCCAAGAGTCACTCTGTTCCACACCCAAATGATTATTAAGTTTAGTTGCATAATTAGTCCAGGGGTAGACTCTCAAGGGAAGTTTCATGTTTTGTTGTGCTCCATGCTTCTGGGTGTAATTTTCCAGAGTGTTTCTGCCTGCTGGGATCCCAAGGCAAGCTGGGCATCAGGGCTCTGCCTATAAAATGCTTGGGCCCACCTTGATTTTAGATGTGACTCTCAGAGGTCACTGAACTGAGCAGTGAATGACCTGAGCACAACAGTAGGAAATGTCAAAAAGAAGGTCACACCACACAGGTAACCAGGTGTTCAGCATTGAAGGAAATTGAAGTTCTCAGGCAGGTTTCACAACCACGGATCTTCTTCTACCAGAATTAGGCTTCAAAAAGTAAAGGGGGAGCAGTTATTTCAAAACATGTTGCTTTGTTAATGTCTCTGTCTCACAGAAAAACAAGAAGACAGTTCTGAGTCCCACAGGACATGAGATACTTGAGCCTTGGTCTTGGCATTCAGTACAAGGCCCCTTTGTGCTGAAGAGCAGTGGACGACAAAGTCTGTCTGTACTGAACCCTGCAAGACCTTGGAAAAACACTGGACTAATTGGCCAACTTCTTTTCTTCCAGACCATCCCATTCAAGGTTTCCTTATGTTATGTGTCATGATTGCACAAACAGCTGCATTGGACTACAGTGAATAAGAACAGAATTTGTCCCAAAACTTGGAAAAAAACCACTGCCACTGAGATAACATAGATCTTTACTTTTCTGAATCTCCATACAGTGTCAATTTAAATATTTTTATTAATATGTTTATACAAAACAGCATGCATTCACGCTGTCATAAATGTTAGCTAGGCCTAGCAGGAAATGGGCTTGTCTTAACTGGCATAAATTTTGGCATACATTTAATCCTGGTAGACTTGCAGAAACATGTTATATAAAAAATGTAAAAGAAATTAACAGCAGAAGAAGAACTTCTCGGGAAAAAAAA
>VXAV01003023.1:1515-12406 GCA_013399715.1 Alectura lathami | reverse complement strand
TTTGTTTCACTAGATCCAAGTCTGTTGCTGTAGGCTACTATTCTGACACCTTCACTTATAAAAAATTTGATTCCATATTTTGAGTAAAATCACTACAATTAATCGTAATGCTGAGCTTAAATAAAAGAGAAAAATACAGCCTACTGGCAAGGTAGCATCTAGTAAGGCTTCCATTGATCCATACTGGTATGTCAAAGTTGTGCCACATTTTATGTTCAAGAATCAGCAGCATCCAGAACCATCCAGCAGCATCTTACCAGGAAAATCCCTCAATGCAGCAAAAGACATAAATCATGGATAGTATATCCTTGGAGTTGTCCCTTGTTAAGACAACCTGAGTGTTCATTTGCTTCTGTCTAGCAGGTGCTGTCTGTCATTCTCTGCTTCACTCCAGGTCCTGGTTGGTTGAGAGCCCGTGGTGTGCACATGTTGAGCTGGTGTAATGGTCATGCACCATGATCTTCATCCCAGGACAATCTTCCAACATGCTTCCAGCCAGCCTCAAATTTTCCTAATTTCATCACTCCCTGATGCACAGACCACATCCTGTCAGCACTGCCTTCAAGAAATGCTTGTGAGTGTTTTTTCATTACTTTGACAAAAGTAATTTTCGTCTCCCTGTAAAAGGAGAGGAAAAACAGCAGAATACAGTACTCCCATGGAGATTTGGAGAAAGTGCAATGTGGTCACAGCTGTTTTGCTCCAGACTGGTCCTAGCTTTATGCACCATGGACTCAAAATCTTCAGTTCATTCTACTGCCAAGAGACCAGATTTCCCTACACTGTTCTTCACATAGGTAGTATAGACTTTGTCCATGTCCCTATTTCCATAATGTCCTCTTCTACTCAGCACAGGTAAATAATGTGAACCCTACATTTAAAGGCACAGACCACTTCTAAAACATAAATAAAAATTCAGGGCTGCAGTTTTGTACTTAATTCAAGAGCTGCTTTTCAATTTGTCCTTTTCTATAGCTCTTAACTTCTAGGTTATAAAAGCAAATAGTTCTGGCTTCATTGCCAAGTGTTCCCCCCTCACAACTTCCCTCTAAATGACCAATGTCTTGTTTTTAATCATGATGACACTCCTTTGCATGTCTTTGTGTCTGTGTTTGTTCAATACTGGGTGATGGAAGAAGAAGTTTATTTGACAGTAATTCTGGACATGCACATACATCCACCCCAGAAAAAAATATACTCTTGTCTAGAACTGAGGCTCTAAGATAGCTTCCTAAATTTATTAGGGATTCCCTCCTTTTCTCTGATGATTTCCTGACTCAAAATAATTATTTCTCATGAAACTTTTAAATATTTGACCTTTTTTTTTTCAATTAGAAATAGTTCAGTAAACCCATTTTTTTTTTTCTATTGAGAAAATCTTAATTGTCTTGTCGTATGTTTAAAATAACAGCTTATATCAATATGATGAACAGGCTTGTAAATGAGAACAAACTGTTAGATTAAAGTTTAGAAAGAGAACTGCATAACAAATTATTTAAAATAATTCTACTGAGTTTACATTTTTTTAAATAATTCAGCAGGAAGCTGTCACTTTAAAATTCCCCCTGTAGGACTAAGGCTTCTTGTCCCTGTCAGATTTAAAGTACCTGGAAAACATGCTGTAGGCAAAGAAAGGAATTTCAGTGATAGTCACAAAGTATTAAAAACTACATCAGTCGTAATTTGGAATGAAAAGGGAGAATTGTATAGAAAATAATCTTCATGGTTTGTGGCAGATTTTGAGGTTTCCACTTCTAAATATTTGTTTTGAAAACATTTATGCACATTAGATATGCTGTAATCCTAATTTTCAAATAAAAAAAAAAAAAACAAAAAAGTGATAAATGAAGTCTCTTGGACTTAATACCAAAAGTTTACATTCCAATAAATCAATATTTTCTATGAAAATAACTAAACTCTTCATCAACTTCAATATAAGCAAAAAGGAAATTTTACTTTTTATCTTCATAGGCAAACATAATAAATGGCCATTTTTCATTCTTAAGAATCTCTGAATCCTCAAAAACTATTTAAATATCATTTTAATGAGACCCAACTACTTATATGGCTTCAAACATGCACTGAATTAACTCCTATTATCTAGCATTCCACATATCCCTAGGAAATGAGCAAATTTGGGCAACAGTCCCTTTAATTTTTTATTTAAAAGAAAAATCTGAATTTCTGGTCATCAAAAATGTACATAAACTCTATCTTTCTCAACATAGTCTTTCAGACTCAGTCTGAATGAGTATTAGCCTTTGCACCAAACCCTCTGCTCAACGTTTCCAGTGGAAGTAGATTCATAACTACTTGGCTCGGCAGGACTCTAGTTATTTTTGTTTAGAATCATGCCCAATGTTCAACTGCAAAGAGATACCAAACATTTCTAACCTTCTCCTTAGAAAAAAAGGTTTTACTAATGAAGGGTTTAGATCCATGTTCTTCTGGGCTATCATTGTGCTAAATTGTCTTTGTTGATTTTACTATGTTTTCTTATTCTTTGAAGAAAATGGGATTTTGCATAGTTTTTAAGTAAGCATTTATACACTCATACACACAAAGGAGTTCACTTAACATATTTTATTCCATTAATTCTAAAAGTTCACATAAAGCTAAAATGTGTGGCATAAATTCCAGTCTGCTTACAATTTAAGAACTGATACATTAACAACTGTGTTATTATTTATTGGGCTAGCTATTAATTAAAAAGCTAAGGCAGATCACAAGGCAAACATAAATAACAAAAGATATTTCATCTCACTAAAATCTAGAAGTCTGTGAGGTGTTTAAAGGAAGATATATACACAGGCAGATGTAAAGTAATGGCAGAGAAATTTGCTGCTGAGATAAGCACAGCAATGCTCATTGGATAAAGACATTTGAAATCACTTTTGCTGAATTACAGATGAACTGTAAAAACAGACGGAACTAAAAAATAGTATGGGATCAATATACAAAACAATATGATATCTATTGTTTTCCCACTACGGAAAAGGATGATGAAACCTCATTTGGAGTTTGCTGTTCAGCTACATTTGTCTTATCATGAAAATGGCCTATGAGCATTAAGATTTCTCAGACTTGAAAAAGGAAAATGGCAAGTGACACAAAGCAATTTGAGTGTAAGGATGGGCACAAACCAGTTGAAGTTTAATTTAGAGAGACAACAAAAACATAAGAATGAAAGACAAATGCACTTTCTTAACATGCTATTATTTACACAATTAACTTCTGAAACACATCCTAACAATTACAAAAATCAGAAATTAAATAAGAGTTGAAAAAGAATTTAAGACAAATCCTCCTACAGGTTACATTTTGAAATTGCAAGTGCAGCACAGTCTGGAATTCTAGTAGACATGTTGGATAAAACAAACTTTTCTTGGGGATTTTTACATTCAGGGGAAAAAGCAAGAAGAATATAAAATAAATCAGAAAAATACAATTTTGCCAGGGACCAAGCTTGTTGTGTCACCAGACCAGATGCCTGGCCTGAAGCTACATGTAAGCATGCGGTACTAAGAGAACATTAGATTTGATGTTGACATTCTCCCATGCTTCCTGCAACTTAAGGGCTCCCTCACGGCACATACAATTCACAGCATCCATTTTCTTCAGGTTCTATAATTATGGTAGAGATAACAATGTTAAAATCAGATTGAATAAATATATTTACAAGCAGCTGAATTCTTATAAACTAAAAATCAAGGGGAGAAAAATGAGAGAAGGCAGATTGGACCACTAAGGTTTTCCCTCGGAGGAGACCTATCACATACAATAGCGGTCTTGAACTGAATAAAGTTTAAAAGCAATCTCTTTTCAATAGCTCTGGATCTTTTACACTCCAGACAGCCAGGTTTAGCTTGAGACAAATGCCACTGAGAGCACTGGTGACTGAAAAAATAAGGAATAGCATGCTGGTCTAAGAGATGTATCTCCTCCCCCCTTCACAGACACAGAAAGACAGCTTGGATTCACCAAATAAAGTTTGCATTGTGCACTCTACAGAACAGACTCCTCTGAAATTATGGTAATGGAAATGACCACTAATCTCACTTCATTGCAGCCATACCAATAGGGGAAAATTTGCAGTAAGTGGGAAATGACAAAACTGTTCTCTGGATTTAAAAAATAATAATAATAATGAAGTATTTAAGAGGAATTCTGTCATCCCTTTATACTGATTTTTATGAAGGGATAGATAACAATCCACATGTTCTAATTTACCACCCAAATATTTCATTGTTTGTCATGAACAAACATTCTTCAAAAACATTGCTAGCTATGTCTCTTTTTCTATTTTAGAACCAAATTCCTCTCTTTTTCTCCCTTCCCCTTTCAAAGTTTTTTGTTAGTTTAGACTCTGATGCTTTTCTCCTATTGGGATTTTTTCTTCCCTCTTACCCTGCCTTCAGTCTCTTTCCCACCCTTTGCTTTGAAGTCTACACAGTCTTTCCATCCACCTCCACCTCTGTGAATCTTATTCCTTGACCTTTACACGAAGCTCTACACCTAAATAACTCCATGCAATACAGTGCCAGCATACATGAAGGCAGTAAACTGAATAAAGAAGATGAAAAAAATGATGGAAAAAATAAGACATAAATGATCAACACCATGCAGCCATTTTGCCTCTTTTTCATCCTGTATGTTCACAAGATAGACTTCTTCACAGTTCCTGGGCACTCCTTTGTCTGCAAGAGAAAATCAGAGCTTCAGGTTCTTCAAATACAATTCAGTTGCCTTGTTTTCCTATGTAGTGATAAATTAAATGATCAGTGAATACTTCATTAATAACAATGGTTAAACAAAAAATATTATATTAATGAACAAAATTTGTATTTTCTCATGTTTCCTAATAAGGAATCTTAGGATGTTTAAAAATGCAGGAGCAATTTTCAGGTTACATTTTCTGATCAAGTCTGAAAACATAAACTGCTCTGCTCTGAGCTTCTGTTTCTGCATATAGTAGGATTATGGCAAAGCAATTCATACTGCTCTGCCTTTAATCTATATCAACAGGAGGGCCAATTTAGTTTGTCTGGGGCTGGTACTTAAAAAACGTGATAGATGTAAACCGTGAGAGGCAAGCAAAATATGAGCAAAGAGGGCATTAAAAATAAAAAATAAAAAAACCACACAACTTCTATTTTAGTATATGTGAGAACCTCCAAGCAAAACAAAAGAACATTCCCTAACTTTTGTTGTGTTGTTTTTTTTTTAATATCTTCCATACTTGTCAGAAATAATCTCTTTACAAAGCATGATTTTTTTTACAGCTTTATGCTTACTAGAATACTTGCATCATCGAATTGAGAGATGTTGGCTTCTAACAGTTTATTAAGGGATCTTGCATAGCCATCTTTAAATCTTACTGTTTAATTAAGCATTTGAAATTTAAATTAAAAAAAAAGTCCATCCATACCATATCCATTTGTTAAACTTATTCTTTTCATCTGTTTAGCTATGATAAGTAGTTCCATAAAACGTTTTTAATGCTTTTCAGGAGGCTTTTGTTTCCTTTATGTTATTCAGGCACATTAGAAGAGTATTTACTTGTAACTCCACTTAATAGTGTAGAGGCAGAGGTTGCTACTTCATCCAATCTTCCTCAGGCAGCTGTAAGTTAGATATGATATTACTAGCTTCATAACGACAACTTATCAGATCTGTGAAAAGCAAACTAATACTGTTCGTCTGGAAGTAATAGAGAGACAAACCCATGATTAAATGCTCCACTCCTAAGAGGTATCCTACTGCGTCTAAGAGCTACCTCACACTTGTAAGATCAATGTATTTGCAGCTGCTGTTTGTGGTTGGTTTCTTTTTCATACTGGAAGAATATACCATGGGATATATGTTAAATATGGCTTACACTGTTATCTGAATGTAGGAGCTTTGTTTAGAGTTGAAACAGAGGAATTTTAGGGGGAGATAGAGTTAAAAAGCCCATGGGTTGAGATAAGAACAGAGAGATTGCTCACCTATTACTGTCATGAACAAAACAGACTTAGATTGGGAAAGATTAATTTAATTTATTGCCAATTAACAGACTAGAGCAGTGAGAACTGAAAAAAAACCTAAAAACATGTATTCCCCATCCATCCTCTTCTACTTCTGTCCCTCGAGCAGCACAGGGGAACAGGGGTTATGGTCAGTCCATAATGTTTTGTTTCCGACACACCTCCGTCTTCACCCCCATTCCACCATGGGGCAACTTCCACAGGGCCCACCCTTCAGGAGCTGCTCCAGCATGGCTCCCCGCGGGCGGCAGCTCCCCCAGGCCCCTGCTCCACCGCAGGCTCCTCTCCATGGCAGCAGCTTCCCCCTGGGGCCTGCTCCTGCGGGGGCTCCCCATGGGCCGGGGCCTCCTTCAGGCCACATCCCCCTGCTGCACTGTGGGCTCCTCCAGGGGCTGCACGTGGAGATCTGCTCTGCTGGTGCCCGTGGGCTGCGGGGGGACAGCCTGCTCCACCGTGGGCCTCTCCTGGGCTGCAGGGAGCTTCTGCTCTGCACCTGGAGCACCTCCTGCCCTCCTTCTGCACTGGCCGTGGAGACTCAGGGCTGTATCTCTCTGCATTTTCTCACTTCTTTTTCCCAGCTGCTGTTGTGCAGCAGTTTCAAATCTGTTCTCCCAAAGCACACCCAGCATCACTCATGGCTCAGCTCTGACCAGCAGCAGGTCCCTTTTGGAGCAACTGGAGCTGGCTCTGATCTGACCTGGGGCCTCTAGGCTCTGCTCACAGAGGCCACACCTGCAGCCCTCCTCGCTAATCGTTATGGAAAAAAGATGGACATCTATATCATAGTCCTTCCATTTCCCTTTTCAAGTTTGGCTAGTCTCCTTTTGTATACAACGTGAGCTGTTTTAAAGGTATATTGTTCATTGTGAGTGGGTCTGTGGAAACAGCCACACCTTGCTACTCTTGGTGCTTTTCAGAGGTGGTAATTGCCTGCCCATGTGCTCAGACATTTGGAACTGAGTTCTGCCTAGCACTTTCCCAGTACTGTGTAGGCTATGTTGGTCTGACCCAAATTGCCTTTCAGCAATCCATCTTTTTAGCACCTTCATAAGGGATCTCTAATCTCTGACAGGAGATTGAATTAATTTACAGAAATATGTGACCATACTTAACAACCTTTATAACTCACGCTTTTTCTGGTTTGGAGCCAAGATTTACATAATTATTTACATAATTATTTCTATTTTTGAGCTGTCAGGACTGACACATTTCCCAAATGCCTACGTTTAGACATTTTTTGCTTACACTTGCCCTAACTGAAGTACAGTTCTTCATCTCTGGCTTTTTTAAATACATGATGGACTTTAGTTCTTCTGGGATTGCAAAATATAATTCTATCTATATAGGTTAGCAGTCCACTGAGACCTTTAAATAACTCTGCTCTGATTATATCAAACACATCTAAGAATCTTTAATGTTATTTCTGATGTAAGCCAATTTCAAGAACTGCAACATAATTTAAAACCATTTTTTCTCTAATCAAATTTATCAGAAATATTGTAAATCTGAACTATTTTAAAGCTACAAAGTCGATATTGAGAAGATTTATTTTTCCTTCCTTCCTCTCTATTTTTTATCCTTTCATTTAGTTATTTTTATTTTCCTTTAAGTGGTATCTGAAGACTGGAATGAGGATATTGCATGTGCTTGCTTTACAAAAAGAACACATACACACATACATACTCGTTCACCCAATGTTTCAAAATGGCATTATTCATAGAATAATTATAAGTTAAATGTTTAGAAGTTTAGAAGTTTAATATCAATGGGAAACTTCTAAAATATAATAGAATGCTTTTTCTTTTTTTTAGGAAAAAAACAAAACAAAACATATACATATACATATACATAAGATAGTCCTTCTCAGCAGCCCATTAAATTTCATGTTGAAGGACACAGCGAAAACTAGCAGCAGTCGTTGCCTGGCATATGTCACAGATCATGAAGTCAACACTGAGCAACACATAAAGTGTTCTACATACTGGCAAGTTATGGCAGATCATGTTGATCCAGTACAGTTAAAGAGCATGTAGGAATATATATTCCCCTAGTATAGTAATGTATTTGGTATTTTCAGCAGTTGTCTGCAATTTGATGTGCAAGATAAAAATTACAGAGAAAGCTTGACATTTTTGTTACTTTTTCTGGAATGCAATTTCTACCTAAGTTAGCTTCAACACTTTCCCTTCACATTTAAGGACTTCCTTTCACTGGTCAAGTTTATTTCAGGAAATGAAAAAGAAAGTAATATCCAGCCTATAAAATGTACTTCATCCTTCAATCCTAAAAGCATCATGTTTTTCAAGAGATCCTGACAATTCCTCAATTTTCCTGCAAGACTGAATCATAAGAGTTATACACAAGAAGTCTGAACTGAGGTCCTGTAGATAGCTTCCATCCTCAGATTTCTTACATTCTGAGTGAAATTTTGGAATCAATATACTTTGACATGCTTAACAATACGAAATAATCTTATGCACATCAATGCATTTGGTCAGATACTAAGTATAACATTTATTTTTCTTTCATATTTGAGGAAGGAAAATTCTAATGAGGCAAATTCTGTAAAGATCGTTTGCATGGAGGAATAAAGCCAGATGCCAGAAAGCACTGGAGGGGGGATTAACATTAAGATGCTATCAGAGCACTTTAAATTGCTATACTCTCCCAGGGTAGAAACAGGTATTTAATACTCTTTTCTCACTTCCCCTCATTCTCAGTCTGAAACTCTGGCTGCATAACTCTGGCAAATTACACAATACCTGAAAAAAACATGCTGCCTCTGAACTGGGAGTTAAATATGGTCTTCAGTCTTAGTGTTGGCTCTGTCTCTGCCATTAGCAGACAACATATGGATAATGGGCAAAGCAAGTCGGTAACACAAAATAAAACCAGGCCATTATATAGAACATTGGCAGAACATGGTTACACAAAAAATTGGCAATGTTCTTTCAGTTTGAATGAAAAGTGAGCACTCATGGACTGTGTCACTAAATTGATAAATGCCTTCTAGCAAATTACGTCTTTATGCATTCATTTTGCCATCTGCAATGTTATGTAATTACCGCTAAGGGTTGGTTGATTTTTTATGTTTTTTTTTTTTTGTTGTTTCTTTTTTCACTACAGTTTATGTACTTAACGTTTGTAGAGCACTTGGGGTACTTATCTGCTTCAAAATTTAAGATTTTACTGAATTACAAAAAAAAAAAAAAAGAGAGAGAGAGAACTAAGCACTTTGCCAATAAATAGGTTCTCAATAAAAACGTGGGATATTTGCCACTATTTCACATTCTTGAATTTGATAGGTAAACACACAGTAACAATCTCATGTTTTAAAATAATGGAAAGCTTATGAATCTATACTGTCCATCTCACTGCCAGTTCAAAGCCTGGTTGTGTACAGTGTGAAAACTGTACAAATATTTCAGTTTGATAGAGGATTTGACTTATTTGAGAAATTTGTATCATAGCATTTGGGACAATTTTTATTTAAAGCACTTTTGCTTTCTCCACAAATTATTTTATGTCTCAGAAAGCTCTGTAAATGTCACAATAAACGTTTTATTTTGTCTAAAATATTTTTCTGCTCCCTCCTCTGTGTATTGATGTTAACCATTCCCACTGACTGCTGGCCCTGCTGTGACCTCACCCTTCTGTGCAGGATATGTCACTGGTATGTCATTTTTTGCACTGGACTGCAAACAGATACCAGCCAAGATGGGAGAGACATTTCTGTGAAGGCGGGGACAGATATCACGTTTGTAAATGTGAATATGGATGTCTCGAAGCATGGGTTTTTAAACATAACCCGATGTTTAATTGCAACCATGGCCCTTGTACAATATCCCCGTGGTGGCTTTCAGCAGAGTGAATCATTGCTCTTCCACATGCTGTCACAGAGCTGGGCCCTGCAGACATCCAATTATCCATTATCATGTAACAAACACCTCCAACACAGCTTGACAGGGGGAGCCAAGGCCTCCATAGCATTGTGGAGCATGTACCAAGCTGCGTGGGATCCTGGTCTGGGAGAGCAACCCTCTAGCCTGCTGAACCCTTGATGTACCAGTGTTAAGCAAAGATTTTCAGTCACAGAGTAAATTACACCTGGCATTTGATTCTCAGTGTGACAGAGGTTCTGTCCTACCTGGAATTTGCACCTCCCTTATTGTAAGAGTCACCCCTCAAAAAAAAAAATCCTTTTTCAAAATATGTGTTAACAAAAGTTATTAAATATACACATATATCTATTTGCTATCTGATCAGACAACTGGTAGCTACCTTATCAGAAAGCTAGTAGCTACCTGATCAGAATCACTCAGCTTTTTGTGTACTATCCCTTTCATATCCTCTAGGATTCAGGCAATTTGGGGACAATTTCTACTCCTTACCCAACACGAGAAAGGACCTACTTTTATAGCTTCTCAAAGAAATATGGACAAGAAAATTGAGGATGATAAAGATTTATTTCATAGAACAAAGTTTACAGTACAGTACTAACAAAATATTTAGTCACACATTCTACCAGTTTACAAGAATACGCTACAATGTAGAAGTAACTGCAACTTCCTTTGCCCCTACAGTATTTACAGAGATGAAGGGGCCAATTCCCTACTGCAGTTATTTACAAGTAGAACCTAAAGCAATTTTTAATGCCATCTGCTTGTCCCACCAGAAGCTGCTATGTAACAATTTGGCCCATGTAGCAAGTAAATCTTTCACTGCATGTGCAGACCTTCTACCCAAGCAACCATTCTGTGAAGCAAGGTTGTCTATGAGCATGACAATAGATACTACACAGCAAAAATGCCTATGGACAAGCCAGCAGGCAAGGAGAAGTCAGAGCATAGAAATATAGCAATAGT
>VXAV01003022.1:446408-459176 GCA_013399715.1 Alectura lathami | reverse complement strand
TACTGGGGATATTAAAATAACAATGCCCTAAAAACAGCAGGAGGTCACTGTGAGACTGTCCCACACCTCATTGCACATTACTGCCAACATGCTTTGGCCCTCTTTTAGCAAAATGCAGGCCAAAATGTGCAATCTTCTGCTGCTACATCACTCAGTTATTTCTGAGCTCTGCACCTCCCTCCTAGCTTGGCCATAATTCCTCCTTGGACAGCATTACTGTAGCCAATAGGTATGTAAAAAATTAAGATTTTAGACTTGCATGACTTCTACTAATAAAGTCAAGTTAGAGGAAGATAAAGGAAAAAACAGTATAAAAAACTAGAAAATGTTGCTGTGGCTGTTTCTCCAAACCCCTTTTTCTGGACTGTCCCATGATCTCAGAACAGGAAGAAAATGTATAGACATCTCCATCCAAATCTCCATAAACATACACAACAGTTATTCATGGAGATCTGGGCATCTGGAAGAAGGCTCTTTACAGGATTGCTTTCCAATATCCCCTTACTTCCTCTCCTTGCTCCAGATGCAGAATCTTTCAGAATCACCACCATTGTTCGCCCTGAGCACTGTGATCTATTTAAACTAAATGGTTATTCTGTCACACATTAGAAATGAGCAAGCATAAATTGTTTAGAAGTTTCTAATAGCTGTGTTTTAAAGTAATTATTTCCAAGAACTCACTTGAAATATTCACCCTGCAGATGTTAAAAATGTACATGTCATAATCATCTGCTTGTGCTGCACCCTCTAATCTTACTATGGCAGTATTATTATGTCACACTTATTTACAAAGCTACATAATTTAAGTGAATATAAATCTCTTCCAACTATAAATCTTTTACTTCTCAGATTACTGCAGAAATAACTTCTGAGGAGGAAAAAAAAAGTGAGTCCTACCAAATAAAAAATGAAGTATGCATAAACACCAAATAAATAAAAAGCTACTTGTACTTGTCAATTCAAATTATCAAATTTGACACAAGACTATTTTGAAATGCATCTGACCAATGTGTATATATTTGTGGGCAGCATAAGTCTTCTGCAACAGAAAAAAAGTGCACTATTTGTGTACTGTCCATATTTCAGATTCATATAGGTTTAGAATTCACCTCAATCTGCTATCACACAAAGCTATTGCTGAAAAAAAATAATCACTAGAGCCATTATTGCATTTTCACATACCTGGCACAATGTTTGAAGAAGTACAGATGTGATACAATGTCTTTTTTAATCTGTAGTGGGATGAATGTATCTCTTACCAGCCTTTGTCATTGGTATTTCACAGGGTATCCTAAAACCTCTACAGTGTCTCAAACAGATCCAAGACAATTATTTGTCTCGTTTAGACAAAATAGTCTTGAGTTTCCATTCAACTTGCTAGCTATATGAAACTAGTTACCTAGCATCATTTCCACCTCTACGTTTTTGCTTATAAATCTGCCAAGGGTCATGTCCTTAGGCTGAGCTAGCAATCATAGAGCCAAACTTAAAGTTCCTCAATAAATCTGAATTAATTTCTGAGTCTTTGTTGTTTCTGAAGTGTGTATTTGATAAAAGCTTAGATAGTGCTCTACTGACAATATTAGAGGTTCAATTTCAAGACGAGACATGGACTGTTTCCTCTTGTGACTCTGCTCCATTAAGTCTGCAAGATGGGACAATTATGCTTTGTGTAGATGCTATCCCTCATGTAACAAAGCTAGGAAAACTAGCCAGAAATTGTATTCATGCCATCCTAAATATCATTAAATAGAAAGCATATTTATGTGAGCATAACAGCACAGACTAAAGGGGAAAAATGTGGTGGAATAACAGACCAAAAGAAATTCTTTCATGAAGGTGCGATGTCAGTTTGGGACTGTTAACCAAAGAAATTTCCAAATGCATAGCTTAGCATAGGTCAATAAAGGAATTAAGCACACAAATGAATTTCAAGTACAGAATTATTATAATGCTCATATAGGACAGGACATTCTGTCTTTGGAAAGAATATCAAACCTTTGTGCTTGTGTATTTGGAACAGTGTTAACAGTTTGGGTGCAAATAATGTCCTTTCTCTTTACCTGTCAAAATGCTAGAGGTTTAATCTAAGCTAATCTTCTAAACATTCCCTGTAGTAAAGGGGAGAAGGAAAGACGAGAAACTATTTATTTGACATTTTGAGGCTCTGATTCTGCAATGAGCTCTGTATTTGTCTGCACCAGACCAATACTTCATGAGGTGCAGAGAGCAGGAGCTCCACCGATCATGCAGAGCTTAGATAACTAATGCCATCAGTGAGTGAGGATCCTGCATTCAGTACTGCGGGCCAGGGCAGGTGCAGAATCAAACTGCACAAAGCTCCTGTAGGACTGGGACATGAATATGATCTATGGTGATTACTTTTCTAATATCATCTGTGTCTAGACAGATGAGTATGTTCTTGTTAGCTGATGAGTTGTGTTAATGGCATTGGTAGGAATGTGTCTTCAGACAACCATTTACTTCCTCTGAGAACTGCATTTATGATGTTCCATGAAGACTGCACACAATTCAACAGATGCTGAAAAGCCTCCGAATGTTTTTCATAGTCTCGATGCTTTATTTTAAATAGCGTGTCATTTACAAGAATCCTAAAGACAGATAGCTTCCCCTGCTAGCTTGCAGTCACTCTGCAATTATATGGAACAGACGTTGAAATGATGATGGTGGCGTCTCACTGCTACATTTTGCTGCTGCTATGATCTAATGTATTTCAGCAACAAGCAATTCTCCCTACATTTGTATTCATCAGATGTCGACATTAACACACTGTCACTTCTAGCAGCTATACTCAGTTTTTTTCAAACATGAAAAATCATTTTTAATCCAGAACAAGTGCCACTATATTGCTGTAACTGCAAAGGTGGAAGTTACCCTATGCAAAGTTAGGATGATGCCTTTCCATTTAAAACCTTACCCAGAGTGTTAAGATATGTGTATAGATATTTATGGAGCCTAGCATCCTGGGCCAAGTTTTGCAAGCAGTATGCCTTGCCTGTGTTGTTCTCTACTTCTCTGTTCTGCAGCTGATGGTCGCACTGACATTTGTTTAGTTTATTGATGATGGCTTAAAAACACCTGTTGAGGTTCTGGCCATCTTTGATCACACTGAAAAAGGAATGAAAAAATATACATAACATATTTAACTCACAGATAGCATCACATTAATGCTGCTGAAAAAGATCTCCATGAGGTTCCAGTCTTCCCTAAATATGCTACGTCTCCCTTGGGGACATGTGCGTGTTTGTTTCACAGCGATACCACTTATCCTTAGAGAAGCTCACAGATCACAGCACATTCTGTACCTCCTTTCTTGCCTCTTCAGTATAGAGGCTGTTAGGCTGGTTATTACAATGGAGCTCTAGAAAACAAAGAAAAAATATTTGCTTGGTTTTCATCCCTGTGGTTGTAAATCAAGAGGCCAAAGAAATATTGAAAACTCATCATACTGAAAGAGAGAGAATTTTCTAGGGGTGATTTGGATATTAATACACATGGAGGATCCTGAAAAGGCATGGACAATTTGCTCTACCTATCTATTTCTCCCTATATACTCAGTTTACAAATATTGTTGGTTTCATTTTTGCGTAGAAAGTTCTTTTCACACTTCCTCTGGTTGAACATTTCATTTCTTGTACATCTCTAAAAATACACAGAATGATTAAAAAAAAAAAAAAAAAATCTGCATGCAGCAATTTACCACCATGCTGGGACTTCCTCTGCATATGCTCAGTGTTTTAAAACTGCATCAGCAACGGAAAACCGCACACGCAGCATTTATTGCTGGGCTGCACTAACTCTTCAGTCACCAGGCAAAGCTTACCACCAGAATTTTTCCCCCTTTAGGTTGTACCAAGCCTGCACCTTTGTGCACTGTACACAGCTGAACAGTCTTCAAGATCAAAGCCTCGTGACTGAGCACAATCTTGTTCCTGGCATGTCATGCCAGGCCCTTTTCTGTGTGAGTGCTTTGATGCAGCAGTCAGGAAAAAATAACAAACTGAGAGAGGAAGGAGGCGATGCAATGCTTTCTCATGTCTCTAGGCTTCTGCATTAAAGATAACATGAGCAAACCTCCCTGCTCTGGTTAGATTTATCTTCATTATCTTTGTTTTCCTTAGTTGCTGTTTCTATCTCCATGCCTGGAGACCTCAGTCTCAAGCTTCTTGTAAATACCAGTGGAAACATAAAGGTTTCAGGTTGAGAAAAGAGACTGTTTTAGCCATTCCCAGTGTACGAAGGACAGCACATTCATTGTTTCACCCAAACTTGCACCTGGCCATCAGCAAATGGAAATGTTCTGCATGATATTATGCAAAACCACCAGCCTGGGAGGTTTGTGAGAGTTATGAAAGCAGTATATTTCCCTTCTCTGGAGCTCTTCTTTGCTCAGAAGCGACTGTCCTCAGTGGCTGATCCTCAGATCTGAGACTCCTAAGGGACCCTCATCTTGCTGTGTTCTGCCACGAACACAGGATCGAGAGTGGGGATAGCAGATGAGACAATTCAGAAGGACCTCCAGGGCTTGTGAAAAGGTAGGCATGGTTTCTGAAAGGAAGGCTATTGTGTGAACAAGAAAGAGCAAAGCCCTTTGTGAAACCCACAGGAATTCAGCAATGCCAAGATACAGGTAAAAAATAGAGCCACCTTTGTAGTAAATGAGAGGTGATACAAAAAAATAAAATAAGAATCATTTCTATTTTAGGTTCAGCTTGTGGAGAGAGCCAGATAAATCTTCTTTTTTTCCTCCTGAGAAATAGCTGTTGGTGGAGTAGGACTGCTAGCACTCAGCTAGTGGTTACACCAAAATACTGTGTTCCCACTGATGCTATCTTTTCTCCTCAAAAATGTCACAGGTCTGTGGAGGAAGTTCCCTTGGTCTCCTCTCTCTAGAGAGAACAGAGACGAGCAATGGCAAAGAGAGGAAGACACTTCATTGGAGCTAGGGGACAGGCCTGACAGTAAAATCTGCGTGTCAATTTGTGCAGCTGCAGCAATAGCTGCTGGGATGGCCAGGCAATGCAGGAGCAGACATAATGGCCGGGTTCCACAGTAATATTGCACCTTCAGCTCCTGGGCCCAGGTGTGTGTTGGCTGGCAGATGAGCCCCAGGAAATACTACAGTAGTTCCACAGCCCATTCCTTTGGTCTGTCAAAAGCATTTTTCTGTCCAACGTCTGCAGGTGAACAGGCATTAAAATAAAAACAGAAGAATAATAGCTTGATATTAAGCAGATTTATGATCTCTTTGTGCCTTCAGCCTTTACCTAGGGGAAAGTACTATTAAACTCATTAAAAATTTGCATAAACTGAGATTTTAGGAATTAATAAGGATGAGGATTAATATCACTTTTCTGTGTTTATTTGTGGCAGCACTCTTTATATACCAGTCAAGTTACAAACACTTGAAGAAGGTGGTGAGGAGCTTACTCTACAAAAACTAACACTAGATTACATTTCCAGGGACATGTAATAAACAAAAGGCTAAGAAACAACTACTCTGTGTCAAAGTTCTCTTCAGTACTTGCTTCTGCTGGCTTGTCCGTACCAATCTGCCAGCTGGTAACCAGCTGGCTGACAGCCAGAAGGGAATACTGAGATTTTCTTGCTTAATTGAGTTGATGCTTTCTTTACCTTATCATGAGCTGCTCTAAACAGCTGATTTCACACAGTTTACCTAGGCTCGTAGCTGCCCTACTGTAAATGTATGTTACTCTTGTTGTTTCCTTCCTATCTCTTATTTCTCTTGGTTATTTATTTTGATTACCTAAGACATCTCCACTTAATTAGGAGATTAATGGGCAGATGAGATAAGGAGCCTACAAGCAGATCTTTTTTTCTGCTTAATTCAGAAACCAACATGTGACTGGGAGGTATGTGTGGTTCTGTAGCATAGTTGTTTACTTCAATTTTCCTATCATCTTCCCGTTTATCAATAAAAATACTTTTGATTTCTCCTTTACCAAAGTGGCAGAGTAAAAAACTCTTCTGAAGCAGAGGTCATGTTACTGGGTGTGTGTGTGTGTGGACAATGCCAGGGTTCTACTTTTGCTTTCATTATACTGATATGACTTTTATGTTGTCCTATCAACAGGAGTAAGTGTTGATAAAAGGTAAATAGAAGATTGATTAAATTCCATGAATGTCTGTAATGTTTGTACTTCTACAGGTGTTGCCTGTAGTAATTTCACCTGAACTCTCTATCAGCTTTCCAGCTACAATTATTAGCTGCCTTCACCTGTGTAGTAAGACTGGAATTCACTCAGATAATGTGAAGGGGATCCAAGCACCCTGACTCTATTATACTCTCAGTTGAAGCTTTTTCCCACTTTGACATGCTAGTTCTTCACATGCTGGTGCAACGACAGGACTTAGTACTTGGAACACAATTTAGGATAGAAAAAAAAAAAAAAGCTCAAAAAAACCCCCAGCAAAAAACAACCACCAAAACCCTAGAACAACACAAGCCTTACAATGTTTTTTCATTAGAAGATTGAAGCCAAAAAGCTGCTACACATACTTTGCTCTCTTTGAGCAGCCAGCACTGTGTGATTTTTAAAGTACTGTATTTTCAGTGTTAACTTTTACTAGGTCATTAGAACAGGCAGGCACCCGTCAAGAGATGACATTAACTGTTTCCTAGATGGGTATATGCTTCTAACTGGAAACAATACTAATGGATTGATTAAAGCCAACCAAATCTGTCAGTTTCAAACTTTAGGAGATTTCTAGACAATGTTCTGAATAACACCCACTCAACACATATCATCCTTAAGAGTCTTCATCCTGTGCCATGAAAACTCAGGGGAGTTTTCTGTACTGTGTTTCATGGAAACAGGCTGAAACATGTTGTCCTGCTCACAGTGAAGTCAGCATCAACTCTGGCAGACTCTGTGTTAATTGCAAGGATACAATTGTCAACAATTTAACATCTGAGAAAACTGATCAGGGAAACACAATGTTCTCCACTACTATAAATAAAAATATTTTTTGTTGCTTTTTATTATTTCTTAGGTTATCTATGAAAGCAAAACTTTGTTAAAATATTTTAATTCAGGAAGAATGCTCACAAATGTAAGTAGTATATGCACTTTTTTAATACATATTTGTCCGATATATACTCATTACTGTTTTATTGACATGGATCAGGTGTAACTTGTATAAATAAGAAATGGTTTGTGAACTGAAAATAGGACTATTTTCATAGACACGGCGCTTGTAGATACCACTGTGTAGGTAAGACTTATTTCCTCTCTCTCTCCTTTTTTTTTTTCCTTTTAAAATGTCATTGTTTATACAAATATTTATATTCTGGTTTAAAATCTTCATATTTAAAGTAACAATAAATGCATGTTTAATGAAAGAACAGTATATGTAATAATGTAGTAATCACAAAGCTAGTAGAGACTTCTGTTAATTTCCTTAAAAACCATCTCATAGATTAAAGCATGCCTTTTAGTTAAGGGCAAAGATAAGAAAGGTAAAGCCAAAACTCTATTCCAGATTGCCTCTCAGAACAATCCTTTACAACATTACGGCCTTTTATTAGTAAATATGTGCACATGGTCTGTGTCAAGCTGTGTTTCTGTTAAAACAAAGGTGCAGTAGTCCTGGTGTCAGAGTACTGAAAGTGGACACAAAAGCAAAATTATGTTAACTTGATAGATCTGAGCCAATGAACTGCATTAACAGTCCAAGTTTCTCTACTTCAGTTGCATGAGATACAATGGAGAAAGGAAAAATTAATGCTAAAAAACATTTTTCCTGTGAGGGAATGAATGTATCCCCATGTATCTCAGTGGGTTCTATGGGAACTCTGCTCTTCTGGAATTGGAGAACTTTGGCCATCTAGTTCAGAAACAATCAGAATTAAATATGTAACAAAAGTGATGGGCAGCAAAGGCTGTATGCAGAAAATGCCCATTTCCTTAACAAATTGTTTCAGCCTCACTATCAGCACTGGAATGTGTTAACTGCACAAGCTGTAATAGAAACAAGAGGAATTTCTTTTTTTAGTGGCATGCACAGCTGCCAAACTTTTTATTGCATCACAGACATTCCCCATGAGCTGTGTATTTCCTGCATGCTTGTGCTTTCCTATCATCCAACATCCTATCATCGGTGCTGCACTACACACTGCTCAGCTGCTTCCCTTTCTCAGAGGCTCATTTATCATATGTTTTGGCTTGTGCAAGGATGAGGTTAACAGTCTTTTAGTTGCTGCCTGATGTGCTCCTGCTTTTCATAACTTCTCATTATAGAGAATATAGAATAGATAGAGAATATAGAATAGAGAATATAGTCAGTCTCATTTGTTCTTAATGAGTGCATTAATTATACTTAATCACCCTGCTTAGCTGGGACGAACACATGATCCTCCTGACCATGTATCTTTGGTCAGTGTTCTCCATGAAAGCCAAACTCAAACAGAAAAGGGTCTCCATTGTTCTTCTTCAGTTATGCTATCCTGTTTCTTTTCTCCTGTCCTGCCCCAAAGCTGTATATTCTTAAATTCTTCTGAATGAATCTTCTGTATTTTCTGACTTTGGTCACTCTGCTTCCTCAGGCATTGTCCTCTCTCTTTTGGCTTCATCTTCCGTGCTTCCCTTATTTTCCCAATACACCCTAAGTAACTCAAGGCACAGTTTATTAGACCCGCTACTATATACTGTGACAATAATGAAATAGGAACATGTAGGATATATTCACTCTGTGCATGTTTTACATGCATGTATGCAAAATGTAGAATACTGCTCTTCCCTCTTAGATATTGGGGAGGAACGGTGATCTGGGCAAACAGGGGCAAAGGTTCTCTGGGAAAGGACAAACTTTGTCCTGAGATTTTCAGTTTTGCAAACGATTTATGTGCTACGCTGCAGATATGTTGCCTCCTAACATAATGCTTTGCACCAAAGCTGAAGGAGAATATTCCAAGGCAGAATCCAAGTTTCTCCTTCATGTGCACTTATGTTGTTTCACCTATTGGTATTCATCTGGGAGATCAGCCAGGGGATAAAATGAAACGCATGCTGAGGCCCATCTTCCTTCAGTGGTGCAAAAAGCTTGTTTTTCAGGATTAGACATCCATCTCTGAGCATACGTTGCCTAGAGCTTTACTTCTCTGGTGCACTTTGTTTTACTTTCTATTCTAACACTTTATCAGGCTTTCCTGGAACTAGTGCCTGGAGACCTTTCCCTTCTGGACACTGCTTCTGCCCTCCTCACAGTAACAGCATGTCAGACTCTGCCAGCTCCTTTTTAAGAATGCAATGTTCTTGGGAGCAGACAGAAACGTAATTTGCAGTGGCATTTCAGGGATAGATGCTGCTCCCCAAGGGTCAAGGGTAACAGCCCGCAACAATGTGGCCTACAAAAAAGCCTGTAAGTTGCTTTCTAAGATCAGTAGTGCACAAACAGCTGGTCATGCTCCTCCATCTTGCTTCTGCTCTGTCTCCAAAACTGAGCACCCATCTGTCAGTGTTGTCAGGCAACTCGAGGTGGACAAGATCTCCCCTGTTTTAATCGCACTCTGTGTTCTTTGAAGAAATCTCTGAGTATCTCATTTCATAAGGGAAAACTTACTCAGCAAACAGCAGGTAGCTGTCAGTCTACTTCAGCAGTGTACATTCCTTGTCTTGAGCTTAGAGAGTTTGCTCAGTAAAGCCTGAGATGTGAAATTCAATACCATTTGAATACCTAAACCCATTATATTTCCTTTAAAAACCTAACCTTCACTTGTGATATATTTTAATCTTTTATGCTAATTAATCATCTGAACAAGGGCCTTTAAATACATTGCTGTGGGAAACCTGAGAAGCTCTGTCTGTATGTCTGGGATTAGGGCTGTGGCAAAGTGAGCTTTTTAAAGCCCCTATCCGTGCTGGTCATCGTCTGAAAAACACTGCCTGTGCAACACAACTAAAAGAGCAACCCAAGCCCAGAGCCATGCTTCTGTTTCAAAACCTTCAGGATATGTTGTTAAAACTGCAGCTACATGAGAGTTGTCTTGTATCCTTGAAATCTCAGCTGCTAGTCCCAGCTTTGAGATGAAGAGCAGTTTACTGGGTTAGTGCTCCTAGTCCTTTTCAGTGCAAAGTCAAACAGATTAGGTTAAACCATACTGGTAATGGTTTAACTTGATTGTGAAATATATTAAGAGTTTTTGTGCTTTCATATTCTGCTTCTCATCACGTTGAAGCAGCAGGAATTTTCTGTTAGGAGCAGCTGGGACATATTTATTTCTTAAACTGCTACAGCTGTTTCCCAAGCAAACTGAGGAGCTTGGCACTTACACCCCAGTACTTTTCCATTTATCCAGCCTTTGAAGAGGAAGGTCAGACTCTCTTAATAAGCCTCTAGACCTCTGAGGGCTGAAGGACTTCCTTGCCCATTAGAGAAAAGGCATCCTGGCCTAAGCAAATGTGTTTGCTGTGCAGATGAACAACAGGTGTAGTGTTCGGCTCTGGTCTTGGTCCCAGGTCTTAAATACCAAAGTGCAGCCCAGAATTGCTTCTGGCTTAAGCCACTTCACATTAACTCTTCTTGTCCTGTCATTATGACAAAGACTGAGCAGCTTTTTTGTGGTAAAACCAGCTCTGGGAAATGAGCACAAACTGTGTAAGTTTTATGGAGCTGGCCCCTAGAACAATTGCAGCCATCACCATACCTGAATGATGGCTTTTGTGGCCTTGCAAATGTCTGCTTATAAACCAATGCAGCAGTCATGAGTAGGTTTACATCTTTAAGATGCAAGCCTTATTCCTAAATCTGTACTCAGCATAGATTGCACCAGAGATTTGTTGCACTGCAATGCCAGTAGCTCCCTGGGAACTCCCCAGGGAGTGGGAAATGGGGCAGCGTGGTGACAAGCAGGCAGGACATTGGTAATGCTCGCACCACAGCTCTGTGTGTACAACAGAGAAATATTCTGAGTTTGCCTTTTCATCTGAATGATTGATTCTCTCTGTCACCCCTTCTAACCCAAGAGAGACAAAACAATCCAGAGGAGACTGAATTACTGAGCATTTGTTGAAAATAAGAGTGAAGCTAGTAATTACTTCAAGCTCAGCTTAGGAACAAAATAGCAGTAATCAAATGAGATGGGGATAGAATTGAGCCCTGTGCCTATAAAGGGACAATATGAAAAGAATAACAGGGGCTTTATACTATCATCATAATCAAGTTGAATGAGTGCACGTTAGCCCTCATATTGATGTTAATAAGAAGTGAAATATTTTTTTTTTTTTTTTTTTTTTTTTTTTTCTGAATGTAGATTATCTAACTAGTAAATCCCATGCATTAGTAATGGTAGAAGCACTTTCTTTAAACCAAAGAAATCTGAAACTGTAGTTCTCCACCACCCATCCTCATGAACAAACTCAGCAGCAGTCTTTTCAGCCAGTGTGGAGCAAGGCTACATGCAGGGCAGATCCCAGCATCATCCAGCCCTCCAGCAACCCTCACAGACTGACAGAGCAGCCAGCTGCCCATCCAGCTCTCCCAAGGCTTGGCAAGACTTCCAGAGTGAACACAAAGCAAAAAAAAACTCCAGCAAGTTGTTCTGTGTAGTCACTTGGGAAGCATGGGTTACAGTAGCAGGGAAGGCAGAGCTCTGCAGGAGAAGCTACAAGTATTTGAGCCCACAGGGGTGTAAATATCCCTCTAGTCAGTGGCTGCTCTAACTGCTTTGGGACAGTGGCCAGCTGGATACTGCAGAGCTGTACTCCTGTCAGGGCCCTGGTGCTAGGCCTCTTTCCAAAGCCTGGCAGTTAAACCAGGAAAACATTCAGCTGGGGGATAATTTAAAACTTTAACTGTAGTACTAAGCAGAACAGGAAATGCCATCATTTAACAAGATTGGTAATGGCCAATCACTGCTGCTTGCCCTACAATGAAGGGAGAAGCACAGAACAAAGTCTAATGCTGTGAATAAATCTCTGTCCCCTCGTGAATCAAGGTTCATTTCTGTAGATACTTTACTGGGTAATTTCTAACTGTAAAGAAAGAGAAACAAAGAAGGCTCTTCCCCATTCCCCCATACAGGTGGCCGCTCATCTGATAAGCACTTGTGGGGACTCACTGAGATCTCCTGCAAGGTGCTGCTAGCCACCTGCTTGTTATCTGACCGAGGAGGTACGCTGCTTAGAGCTAGGATAGGAAAGAGCTAGGACAGATTTGGAAAAGAATTTCTGTCATGACATGTCAGCTTGAAGGTGCAGTAGGGGTGGACTGTGTTCACTGAAAGGAAAAACTGGAGACACTGCCCATAGCTATTGCATATTTTTGTCAGGGTTGCAATGCAATGTTTTAACATGCTGGTAAACCTTAGACTGTTCATTTTTGGTGGTTTCTTCTGGCTTGTGAAGAATCATGGAGCAATTGTAAAGTGTCTGCATGTGTGTAGTCAAAGAAAGACCCACTGAACATTGCCTTGAATACTGCTCTGCTATGTATAAGTTCTGGTATCTGTAATGGAGAAAAGACTGCAGCCCACCCTGCAGGACCTCCATCCAGGTCTTCCCTGGATGCGTTCTTACAGAGGATACTGTTCTTTAAGCTTATTGATCTAATGAATATTTAAATGTATTATCCAGATTGTATCATTCAATCTCCACTAGCAGCAGAAAGTTGTGGTGCTAAATGGCCAGGGATGGCTTGAGGAGGAAGAAGGTAGTATAGGTGACAGGAATGTAGAAATGTGGCTGGAATCTACCTCTCCTTTCTCAGGTAGTCTTTCCCCCCCCCCTC
>VXAV01003022.1:389411-421577 GCA_013399715.1 Alectura lathami | reverse complement strand
TCAGTTGAAACCCAGTATCCTTTCGACAAATAAGCATCAAAATTATAGGGTTACCATTTTTATTAATAAATAAACTTTCTTACATTTTAAAACATAGGAGTTACAATTGCTTAGCTAGTAATTGTTTCCTCTACTTAAGAACAATCATTCTAAGGACTGTACTTGCATCTTCAGCCCAAAAGCGTGGCAGAGTGTGGACTTTCTGGGTGAACACTCAGATACACCTCTACCATGAGATTATGGAAGAAGCTAGCTTACTGATAGTTCCATACGTAATTATGTCGATATTCCTATCAACTCATACAGTGAAGCCAACTTGTCAGGCATGGAGGATGCCACTACAGGGAATGAGTTATATCTGGGAATCAAGATTTTATGCAGCTTTTGTTCATCAGAAATGCAGACAGTATGAGGGTGATGAAGACTTGGCTGCTAGATGACAAAATTGACTGTTGAGACGTCTGTAGGACACAACGGCAGTCCCACAGGAAAATGCTTTGTAGGATTCTTTGTGAAAAAGTCACAACAATGCAAATGGAATTCAACTAATTCTAGAAAAGAGCTTGAGTGCAAAACAAAAAAGATGATTTCAGAATTTTATAGACCTGCTGTGTCCCCACATCTTGACTATTGTGTTAGGTTTGATTTAATGTCTAAATGACAACAGAAGAATTACAAAAGAAGAACAGAAAAGGACAATACGAACAATCAAATGTTTAGCATAAAGGCTAAAGGAGGACAACTTCAAGCAGGACAGATGTTCATAATATCATGGATGATGTAGGTAAAGAAAGTGGGAAATAATGAGTAAGTCTCACAGTAAAAAGAGGAATCTGGTGAAATTAGGTTTCAAAACAAGCAAGTTCTGCAATTGTGTGACTTCCCACTGTGGATCTGAAGATGTTGTCTAATCCAAAAAAAAGATTGGAATAGTCTATGGAAAAATAAGGAACCTTCTCAACATGATAATGTAGTTCCAACATGTAGCTTAGCAAGTTCCTGACCTTGGGAAGGTCAGGTTCAGCTTGCTTTTGTTCTGACCTGATACGTATTTCTCAGGTTGAGAAAAGACTGGCAACATGAAAATTGTAGGTGCTGAAAGAACCATGCTAACAGCATTCATGAACAGAAAATATTGCACAAAATGGCTTCAAGAAAACTGTGAAAATTAAGAGACCCTCTACAATCTTTCTGCCCAGCCCAAGCAAAATTTGTCAATACTTTCCAAGTCCTAACCTGGAAATAGCAGAACTACCTATTTCCAGAGATGCTATCTGTAACTGGTTTAAAGTTACTTATGATTGCAAGGCCTGCTACAATGCTTTAGGAGTGCTGTGAGACAGCCTGCAAATTAAGTTGTTGTGAGCCTTTTGTAAAAAAAAGAGTGAGGAAGTTGTGGGGAGAGGAGCTTCCTTACTGTTCCATGTTAAGAATTTTGATAACATTGTTTCTACCTAATCTTAAAGCTAGAAAGTTTTTTGGTACAGAGTTGAGAAGAAATCTTGATTTAAAGAAATCAAAGAATTCTTTAGATTTTTTTTTCTTATTATTATTTTCTTATTATTATTTTTAATATATAACTTGGCCCTGCAGGTAATATTCTGAGTGAAAGAGCTTTTAGAAGTGGAAGTTTTGGTCCTTTAAATTAACAGCAACCCAGTCTGAATTTCAGGAGGATGCTTGTTAAAATTTAACCATGGCAGGATCTAAATGGCTTAGCTTTAGAATCACTGGATGCAAAACTATTATCATCATCACTTCTAATAATGAATAGAGCTCCCCTACCTCTCTTCTAGCACATCCTTCCTTGACACTGAAAACATGCAACTTCTCTACCTTGAAAGAAGCAAGAGACATGGGAAAATACTCCCTGGACCTTTGAAACTATCCCTTTCAATCTTTTTCAACATTGCAATTTTTATGCTGTAATTGAGATAAAATTTGTTTCTTGTTTATACCTAGGTCTTGAAACAGTTCCATCGATTTTCTGTCTCCACATTTGCTTTTAAACACAAAAAGCTCACTGTCTGGGGCACTGTGATCATGATTTGGAAAGAATTAGATCTGAAGCGAATCCTGTCCGATGGAAATCTTTTGCGGCAGATTGCCTTACTTTCTGGGATTACTACAGCTGACTGATAATAAATATGTATATTAAATTTCTATCTGCTTGTACTGGTAAAAAATTTCCTCTTGTTTCATGAGATCCCATTGCTGCAAGCTGCTGACCGGTCTTGATGAAGTAATGGAGAATGCTCAGCATTTTCTCTTGGTCAGCTGGAATATTTGAGACCTTTACGCATTTTGAGCTTTTTGTAATCTTAATGAGGTATCTGCTTAAAAGTGCCACTGCATGAAACTTAGTTGTGTGGCATGAAATTTCAGCAGTAAAGTAGTTCATGGGAAATATCCTGAATCACAGAGGAAGTGACATCTATCTACGTTCCACTGCATCCAGTAGGAACTTACCTGTTGACCAGTGAAATGGGAAAATATTGCAGTTGAAACACAAGTGATATCACTATAAAATTCACCTTAATTACTCTGCCTCAACTTTGGAATCACTTATGTTGAATGTCCATTGCACACATTCATCTTCTTGCAGTTTTTCAGCTGACTTACATCTATGTACAGAATAATATAAAGTAGAGAAGCAGTGGAACTCAGGTTAATGAAACAGTATCACTGCTCTTTTTTTTTTTCTTTCGTATCAAAGAGAGGGAAAAGCACAATCTTATATTTGGTAAGTGTTAGAAGGTGAATGAACTACTTACTTGATAGGACACAGCCAATATTTTGGATTGACCTGACCCTTTCTCTCTTCAGCTACACTTTCTTAAGAATTGAGAGGCATGATAGCAATACTGCTTTTAAAATATTCATGTTGAATTATTCATTACATTTTAATAGAGAATAATCATGTGCAACAGGTGTTTTTCCTCTGGCTTGTTGCATTGCAGTATAGCTAGCCTCCAGTTATTGGCCTCAGGGAAAAAAGCAGTAGAACAAATCAGCCTTATTTTAAAATAATTACTGCAATCCTGCACTGCCTGTCAGTTGTTATTTTCCTGTTTTATGTCAATGTACAGTACATATAGAAATAGCACTCTGAAATGGTAGAAAAAATACAACTTCTGAAATTAAATTTGAGAAAATAACTTGTGGATTTCGTAAATATGATTCCAGAAGAAGTGAAGGCCCCTTCCGTACATAGTATTAAAATCTTTTTGAGCAGGGGAATAGTGAATAGCTAGTTTGATGATAAAACGAATAAGGATTATTAAAATTTGCTCCAAATAATTCCTACAGTATAAGGATGTATTCGGCAGCCTCATTTTGTGGCTTTTACACAGCACTTAAACAAGATTAGATTAATTTGAACATGATTAAGTAATTTTTCAATAGGAACTGAAAGTATGCTTTAACCAGTCTGATTCTTTCCCATTTCTAAAATACAACAGCAGTTAATGGGACATGAGCATGACCCCTAAATGATGATTGCTCACCTATACAAAACTAGCTAGTGCAGCACCTGTCCTTCTGCTGCTCCTGGCTGTTAGTGAAGGGGAGATCCAGGTCATTTCCCTGCCACACATGCCTGCATTTACAACAAATCTGCAGGTTAAGGGAAAGCATAGAAAAGAATCTCCCTGAATTTAGGCCTCTGTAAAAATTACAGAAAACTCGTATATAGGCCCCACTGGATGTGTCCTTTTGGAGCAAGCTCAGGGATCACAGCTGTGCCTGTGCATGGTCACTGCCTGAGCTGACAGTTCTGGGCAGATCCCTTCTCCCCCACACTGCTCAGGCTACAGCTCCAAATAACCTCTGCCTGATCCTGCTCAGGAAGATGCTGCTTGCTTCCACAGAGACTGACAACATCACAGTTTTTGGAGCACACGTAGATGCGTTTAGTGGGTGTAGTTCTGAGGTACCCAGCCCTGACCCCAGTTCTGAAGGTAAGCCACCCTCACCCAGTGGAAGCTGTATGTGGCAACCTCTGAGCAACACAGTGCAGCCCTATGCCTTGCTTTAGGTGAGGGAGTAAAGAAACATGTTCTTTTCAGAGGTGACAAATTAGTCAGAGAAAGCTTAGCACACACTACTGAAAAGTTGCTGTGCTCTTTGTACTTTTTCAGTCTCTCCCAGCCTAGCATATTAGCAGGCGTGACAGCGAGGGACTCCTGATCAGCTGCAATGCACTGCAGCAAGATGTTGCTCAAGCATGCAGCTCTTCTTGAGCTGGTGCACTGCGAGCTAGGATTGCTCCCTGTAGTGAAAGTGGACTCAGAATATGAAAAATTTATTCCACTATCCTAAGTTCTACCCAGTGGAATTTAAAGACAAATGAAGAAATAGTTAAAGAATATATTTGAAGTTATTGGAATTAGATAAATATGTAGACTCTTAAGAGGACTTTGCTAACCCTAAAAATTATATAAATGGTTTTGCTATAGTTTATTCTCATAGCCCCAAAGCTGATAATCTTTTAATAACTTATATCTCTGCAGTGTTAGAAACCCAAGGACAATTTACTTGTGCTACTGCATGAGGCTGGGAGGATTTTGTTTCTACTTTAATGATTGAAGATGCTCTCATAGCACAGACGTGGACATAAATTGTTTATAATTTTCACATTGCCCCCTCACAGAAACTTAGCTTCAGAGAACAACCAAAATCTTCAGTGCTATCCAAAGATGGAACTATGAGATAAAAGCATATTTTGAGATGTAGATAGTATTCTAAGCAAGTGAAGATGTGTTGGAGAATAACCTTAAGGAAATGTGAGTTTGAACTATAAATATAAAGGGAGAACATTTCTCTTCCGAGCTTTTTTCATATTCTGCAGCATTTTCAGTATTGTTTCATAATGTGAAGACTAGATGATGTATCAGCATGTAGACAAATGATAACTAATACAACATACTTGTTCTACTTGTTTTTAATTCATACATTTGGCTGTGTTGGTACGGTGTGCACGTTGACATTTTAAAGAATGAACGTATCCCAGTTAGCTTTCTACACGCTTACAGAAAATTAAGAGGAAATAATGCAGTCCTTGCCTTTATTCAGAAATAATAATAATAAAAATTATTTTAAATATTAATGAAAGCTGGTGAGTAATCCAATTTTATAATTTCGTACATTTGTTCTTCAAATTATTTGTCTTGTTTTAGTGAAACACATACATAATGAAAAGTAGAAAATAGACTTTACAGTTCAATTAACGATAAAATAGAAGTTTTACAGGTTATCCTTGTATTCTATTTCTATTGCTAAATCTGTCCTCAATTTCAGAGGGGGGCAGGAAGTTAAGGTATTTCAAGTGGTAATAAAAAGGTACTTCCAACATGCGAATTCCCATTTCTCTCTTTTAGGTACATGCAATCATTTTTCCTTCAGCCAGCAAGAAGACACATTGTGGGCCTGATTCTCATCTTTCTGTAGATTTAAATCCAGGGTAAATTGCCATGCCTATCAGTGAAGTTACTTAGAGCTATCTGACCTATCACAGAAATCAGAATCCAACCCCACAACTCTGGTAGGAGGTGGAAGAGCTAAATGGGAGTAAGCATGCATAGAATTTGTAACAACTAGCACTTTTCTTCCCATTTGCCTCCTTTGGAATCTCCACAGTTCCTCCCAAAAGCCTGTGCCACTGGAACTGGGAGTCCTGCATTTACTGCTACATGAGGATTCAGCATAAGAAAGCAACTATTTTTCACCAAAATTAACAGAGAAGCAGCTTAGGTCTTGATGCTTAGTTTATCGTGAATTGCATTAATGTGGGCTACAGCACCCATTTTTTTTCTGTTAAGTAAGATCTGGAGCAATGTATTTTCAGAATTACAGAAGAGATTTGATTTGCTAATGCCTCTTACTGTTCTAACGGTAAATGATTAAAAGTTACTTAGATGAAATATCAGCCTAAGTGAAGTTCGTTACTGTAAATCTTCCAGTTGTAGGACAGGATTTGATAGATCTAACCTTCATTTTCATTACATGCTTAAAAGACCTCCATCTGTTCCAGAATTCCTTATCTAATAATGTGTAAATGTGCAGACTGACTACAGGAGGTCTCTTCTTCTCTGAAGTGATGGTCCTCAATTTATCCTTCTTTACCTCTGGTAGAAACAACATAATTGAGGCGTTTTTGGAAATCTGGATCCTAGTGGGATACTTAAAAATGCTCAGCAGGTGTAGATATCTGAAGGCTCAGTAGTAGGTGCAAATGTGCATTTCCAGTTCTATAAACATCTTAAAAAAGGCATTTTCAATGTTTAAAATTGTCAGTTTTTTTAAACTGGAATTTAGGTTCCCAAAGTAGTTCGTTTGTGTTCAGAAATTTTACACTGTAGCCATTTTTCCATGTTTTGGATATATTATGCCTGTCAGTTACTAATTAATTTGATGAATATTTTTATATAGAAATTCTAAACTCAGAATTTATATCCTGTGGTACCATCCCACAAACACTAGTTTTTATCTCATCTGTTCTGGGCTTTTATTCTCACATTTTACAAGGTGCATCTGTGGAAGGAACAAGCAGACAAAAATGCACAACTATTCAGCCAGCATCTCACTGTGATCAGTGGCTTTTTATTGTTCTATCAACAATAATTAACCATCAGTGTCACCAGAGGGTACGGGCACACTGTCTTCTGCTTGTATTTTCAGTTTTTTTTTTATTTTGTGATGGGTGGTTGAAGCAGTCAATGGCTGAGTATGTCAACGATGTGCCTCACTGGAGAGGAAGGTGCTTGGGAGTGTGCCTGTCATCATTTGCAGTAATTAGCAGAATGCTAAGAGCTATAAGCAAACTGGGAAGCTTGATTGCATCAAAGAGAGGACAGCTCAAGAATTTGCAAGTCTTTTTAAATTAAAACACTCACGACCGACCAAAAAAATATGTTTAGATCCAGACCTGTGTTCTGTGTTTGGTCAGGTCTAACATCTCCGAAATCCTAGGTTAACAAAGTAAACGAAGGTGATTTGACAAGGCGTCTCATAAGAGATAAATTAAAATGAATCAAACGGATCACGGGTAAAATAAATTTACACGTATTTAAACTAAGCTTTTATTTGATCACGCTCAGCATTTCTGGTTTGTTATGATTATAGGTTCTGATTTGCCAGCTCTTTATTCCTGATTTCTGCTGAAGAAGGAGGTATGCCATTGGTTTCAGGCCTTCTGTTTCAGCTTAATGCTAAATTAACCTTAAATTATGGGTTGCATCTCATTACATTTCTGATTCCCAACATTAAAAGTGTATTTGAGAAGCAGAGACAGAGGTGGGGGAGAAAGAAAGAGTGTGCAAAGGGGAGAGTGAGCAAGGAGCAATGTACTGCCCAACGTCTCTAGTGGGAACTGCTTCTAATGCTGAGAAGCAATACATTACACTGCTGTCCTTACTTCTCTTTTTCAGCTTGTGAATGTTTGCCAGAGATTATTATCATGCTTTTTCTCATCTGAGCCGGATTTCTAGTTTATCAAAGTGTCAGCATAAGGACTAACGCTAAGGCAAATTTGCTGCAATATGGCCAGAATGTGAGCTCCATTCTGTCAGCAAACTCACTAGGATGAAACCTATGTCTCTAGATAAAAACACTCCATAGAAACACTGGAAAGCAAGGAACAGGTTTTACAGGTATTTAACCCTACATCATTTAGTGTGTCGTCTAATACTACATTTTTTCAAAAGCATTAGCTTCACTGGCACTGTCATTTTACTGGTGAGCAAGCATATAGGCACTTTGAGAATTCATAGTGATTTTTCTTTCTTGTTTTATGCCTGATAATACAAAGCACATGGAATTTCTGTCGAAGGGGCTCATGGGACAGGGAGGTGCTACATCTTTCAGGAGTCTCCAGATCTTTTCCTTTAGACCCTACCTTTGTAGCCACTAGGAGAACTCTACTGGGATTTATTACAGTCCCCTTGTTCCATTTTTCAATTGTTCTAATCATCAAAGAGTTAATCACAAATATTAGAGATTTTCTAATTATAATGTGTGTAGCAAATGTGAGCATGCATGGTTACTCCTTTTAGAAATTTAATTAATTTAACAATTATTGCAAGAAATGCAATTTTCCCCTCTCCACCCCTGACAGTCAGTCACTCTGCACCTATAAGCTTGGGATATTCCTTAATCTGAGCTTTAAAAACTCTCAGGCTATTTCCATTCTTTTAAATATTTAGTGTATTCATGAACTTAGACATGCAAAGTTAATGGCTCAAACAAAGTAGAGAACAAAAGTGAAGAAGCAAGATTAGGGGCTGAAAATACCAAGGAGCTGACATTCTGCACCGCATCACCAGCAGCACGGAGCTGTACGGGCACCTGCAGTGAACTCTTGGGCAGTCCAACACTGGGTGAGCACAATGGACATCACAGAAAGAGTTTGTAGTGCTCTCTCACTTTGCAGCTCTGAATAGCAGTAGCATTTCCATTTACAACACTTGGCCTTGAAGAATAAAGCTAAACAAGTAATTTTTGATTGTAATTCCCATGACACCATAAATACAAGCAATCTCACGGACTTCTCCTGGGACAAAACCTTCCACAAAGCCACAAATCCTTGCTGTATGTAACAGAACCACACAGCAGCTGAGGCTGGCAGGGACCTCTGGGTCCACCTGCTCCAACTCCTGCTCCAGCGGGGACACCCAGAGCAGGATGCCCAGGACCATGTCCAGGTGGCTTTTGAATATCTCCAGTGAGGGAAACGCCACAGCCCCTCTGGGCAACCTGTGCCAGTGCTCCATCGCCCACATGATAATTAAGTGCTTTCTGACGTTTAGATGTGACCTCCTATGCTCCAGCTTGGGCCCACTGCCTCTTGTCCTGGCACTGACCACCACTGAAAACAGCCTGGCCCCATCCTCTTTGCACCCTCCCTTTGGGAATTTATAGACCTTGTTATATCCCCCTTGAGCCTTCTCCAGGCTGCACAGTCCCAGCCTCTCCTCACAGGAGAGGTGCTGCAGTCCCTTGAGCATCTTGGTAGCCTTCCATTGGACTCNTTTTTTTTTTTTTTTTTTTTTTTTTTTTTTTTTTCCTCTGGCTCTGCATCTTGTAAAAAACCTCTACTATTACTTCTTTTTCTTCCGTTGTAAAAGTGTCTTTACAATGCTCAGTGTTCACTGGATATTTTCATCAAAGATTTTTTTTTTCTGAAGGAGAAAATCAAATGCTAAAAGATCCAAAATTGTTAGTTTTAAAAGGAAAGCATTTCCCCCTTTTTGAAAGTTTCTGATTTATTTCCAGCTCCTTTTTGTATCAGCTCTTTGTTACTACAAAAACTATTCTGAATAACTAAAAATTAGAAAAAGAGTGAAGCTAGTTATAGAACGAAACTCCTGGAGAATAAGATTGAGAATAAGATGATGTAGAAAATGTAAAAATAACAATGAAAATACGACCTTCTACTGGGCCTATTTTCTAATTTGAATTTTACTTTATTCTCTGGGGCTATGACTAAATGAGACTTTTATTGCTAAATTGAGGTGTTTTGCCCAAGATTTGAATAATACAGTAACATATTAGACCCAAAAGTGTATATCAAGGATTGAATGCTTGCCTATGTAATTAATGCCCTCAAGACAGTAGCATCGTGCACTGAGTGCTATGTGTAGGTGATGCCACGTTCTGGTATGATATTTTTTTCTTGTATATGACTAGTATATGACATTTTTTGCTATTTGCTGGCGTTGCTGTTTAAGAGGATTCACAGGACTTAGAATGAGGCAAAAATATGCATTGTGTAAGTATATGTAGCAATCAAATTCACTGATTCACTTTCTAGGTTGCAAGGGATTGTGGAAACTTCAGCTTAGCTGGACAATTTCTGTTTACCAGCTTATTTATTGGGCTTTGTCTGCAAAAGACAGGTTTGCTTGAGCTTTGTCCAAGGGTGAGAATTTGGCTTTAAATATACTTCATTTCATTAATAAAAACCCCTGTTGAATAATTCTGACTCTGGTTTTATGGCTGCGGGAATATGTTTCTGTTATTTCTCAACTGAATAGCTTTACTAAAACTGTGCTGTTTCATTCCTGCTCATTTTGAACTTCCATGATTTCATTTTGTGGGGATGAGACTTTGTAGAACTGTGCTTTGAAAACATGCTATAAATCTGTCTCACTGTTCATGTAAGTGCCCCTTCGGTACAGGGTGCTGTTTTGTCTTCTACACAAATCGGTTTACCTGCAGCCAGATGCTAAAAATGGCAGTTCCTCTTTCTTCGCCTCTCTGTCCCGCATATTTCCACTCTGTCTCTTGTATAAAATCTAGGCTGAAAAGTGCCTTAATTCAGTTCACTGGCCTGACTGAAAACTTTTTTGTGTGTTGCTTTGGACTGACTGAGTAGGCTGACTGTAAGCGAAAAGCAGGAGACTGCAGTCAGATCAGTTTAAGTATGATATGAAATAGCAGTTCAATGCCTGTTCTTTATTCTTGATAACAGCTCTATCCATGTGTGGGCCAAAATCCACTGCTCTATGCAGCTTGAGCCAGCTGCAGTGCCTCTGCCTGGAGCAGCAGGTTTTGAGCTGAACCAAGTTTGAACTCTGAATCTCCCCTACCTGTGCTGGACTTGTCTCTCTTGACAAGCCAGCATGGGGGTGATAAAGTATCGTGGGCTCAAGCTATGCTGAGTGACAACGCTGTCACACTCATCTGGATACCAGAACTTGCAGAGGATTTTGTGAGGCCAGATTGCAAATGCGTAGCACCACAAGAGAAGAGGAGTGGGCTCATAACCTGGGTTCCAGGCTCCTGGTATTTGCTATGTGTGTACCAACTGCATATAAACTGTATTGGTTTGTACAGAGATTTTTACAGGGTAAAGTCTCTGTGAAAGAAAAGGTGTAATGCAGAACTGAAGTAGTATGCACAGTCTTTCATGCACCTGTGTTTTAACTAAGGAATTTCATTCTATGTATATGTATTGCATTTAAGTAAATCCTACGTATCCTCTGCTGTAAATTTATATATAATTTGGAATGCGCATGCAATGACAGCCTACTTCATATGGGAGGCATTAGAATTTAATAAGAGGTAGAATAGAAGCTCTGTGTTTATGCAGAGGAGAGAATAAGAATTTATATTGAATTAAGTAACTGGAAATACGCATAATTTTTACCATCAGTAGAAAAATACTTGGTGGAAGACAATGAAGGTAGTTGGTTACCAGGGTCATTTGCTTGAGTGTTACCAAATGTGACAGTTGACTAGAAATAAAATACAGCAAAATAAAAGAGCAAATAACTGTGCAGTTGCTTCTTTACTGTTCATAGCATAGGATACATATTAGTCATAATAAATGCTCTGCTGGGGAGTAGATGCTTTAAAAGCTTTCTTCCTCTCCTGGAAGCATCTTGGTTGAAAAGCGTAAAAGGAAATCCCTCGAGAATAATGAAATATCAATCATATATATAAGAACGTCCTATTGACTGACTAATTGGAAGGATACTGAAAAATTCTCACGGGAAATGGTCTAGAGCTCTATGACTTTTACAGTCAATACTTAGTCAGAGCAAATATATATATTTTTAATGTCAAAGAAATCCATTTAAATTGAAAATACTATGTATCAAGCTTCTTAATCTGACAATAGATTCAAAACCTACAAGTGACAGTGAAGTAAAGGATAAAATTAAGCATAGGGTAAAGAAAAAAAAAAATTCTGTATTGAAAATGTGACTGTAACTTCAAAGCTGCTTATTGCTGAAACTTGTGAGAGTTTATTTCAGTAGGAAAAGAATCAAATGCAACGTTTGACAATGAAATGATTGCCTTAGAAGAAAGAAGATGAATGCCTCACTTCCACAATGCCCTGTCCAAAAGGATTGGTCTCTCTTCTGCATTTCATTTTCATGCCACCTTCTATTACAACAAAAGTACTGCATTGTGAGGCTGCAAATACAATTAGAGTGGTGTCTCTAAAGAAGAGTCTGTAAGCAGAACCTGAGATTTATTCCCTCTTCGCAATAAAAAACTTAGGAAAACTTATGAGCCTTTCAGGGAAGAGAAAGGGAGCAAGGAGAGGAGCAGGTCAGGGAATCCAGTATTTCTGGAGGATTCCCGCATCAGCCTTTTCCTGTCTGTCATTCAGTTTCTGATATCTTGCCTATTCATCTCCCCTCTCTGTCTGTCACATTTCTTTCTCTCCACTGGAGCCAACTTCAAGGAAATTTCAAGATCATCTTCAAGAATTTACTGTGTCAACTTCCAGCTATTTAGAGCTATCCTACAAAAAGTACTGCCCTTTGTTATAAAAAGTTTATGTGAATATAACGATATCTGCAGGAAAAAAAAAAAAAAAAAAAAAAGCCCTGTAATTGTTAGTAACTGGAATCTGATAAAGCTGAAACAAATCTGTTAATCTGAATGCCAATAAAAACCCTTTCTTTTCTTTTATCTTTAACAGCAGTTTCAGTATGTTAATACTGAAGATTAAGTTAATAGATTAACTTAAAAAGTACACAATTTTGTCCAATATTTTTCTAATTTTCAGTACTATTTGCAACACAAGTTACAAGTTCGTTTTCAGTATCTTTACAGCACAAACATTTTACACATATTATGAACTGTTAAGTCAGAGAATCAAAATTCAGTTTATAAATTCGTTAATCTGTACCTGTCTGCTAGCAATAAATATAAAATATTCAGTTCAGCAATACGTTAGACATAACACACATTGTTTGCACTCTTCCAGTACAGAGGGGATGTGGAGCTGTTGGAGCGGGTCCAGAGGAGGGCCACCAAAATGATCAGAGGGCTGGAGCACCTCTCCTGTGAGGAAAGGTTGAGGGAGTTGGGACTGTTCAGCTTGGAAAAGAGAAGGCTCTGGGGAGACCTCACTGCGGCCTTCCAATACTTGAAAGGAGCTTACAGGCAGGAGGGGGACCGACTTTTTACACAGGTGGATAATGGTACGGGAAGGGGGAATGGGCTGAAACTGAAAGAGGGGAGGTTTAGGTTGGACATCAGGAAGAAATTCTTCCCTGAGAGAGTGGTGAGGTGCTGGAACAGGCTGCCCAGAGAAGTTGTGGCTGCCCCATCCCTGGCTGTGTTCCAGGCCAGGCTGGATGGGTTCCTGGGCAGTTTGATCTGGTGAGCTAGTGGCTGGCAGCCCTGTCCACGGCAGGGGGGCTGGAACTAGATGATCTCTGAGGTCCCTTCCAACCCAAGCCATTCTGTGATTCTATGATTTCCTGAGAGCATATGTACACCATGAAAGATTGACATGGATTGGTTTCACATATCATGCTTTCCATGATGTTCTGTTTTTGATAGCTTGTGTATATATAACCTTCGCATGGCATATAAGTTTGTTTTCATCTGGAGCTCTGCTACAGCTCTGCCTGTCACATAAACATGGAACTAGCATGGCTCTGTTCAAACTTAATACACTTATCCTGCAAGTCTTTCTATGACTGAGCAGCACTCTGCTGTATGTTCCTGTATTATTTCACTTCATCCTAACATTTCTTTCCCCTTGGCAGCTCTTTCTAGCAAACACAAATGATTTGCATGGTGAGGAATTGGGAGGGGAAATGCAAAATTAGCTGTCCTTCCCCTGTGAGGCCTGCTAGCTTGCTAATTCCACACTCCCATCCAGAATTCAATGTGTGGTCACATGGCCAGTGACAGACAAGCAAGCTTGATCTGAAGTTTGTGGTCAAAGTTATTCCTTCCGGTGATGGTGCGCTGTTGTTGTAGAAGCAACGTTTTTTCAGAGTTCATCTGTTCTGTCAAACTGGAGCATTCTGGACTCTTTGTACGGCTGCACGTCATGGACAGGCTCATCCCAGCATTCCCTACAAACAGGGTAACATGTTAGTGGGTGCTGCTCACTCGCAAGCTCCAAGTCTTGATGGCTCCTTAAAAAGCCCACCGTGCCTTCACACCTTGCACACACTCACCTTTCGCAGGTGCAAATAGCCACTCAGTCCCCCTGTGGCACTGCAGCAGCAGCCAAGCACCATGGAGCAACCTGAGCTCAGAAAAGACTCAGACACTCATCAGAATTAACAGCGATGAGCAAAGATTCATCACTGCTCTGGCAAGGAGGGTGTCTGACAGGAGTGTACTCTGAACATGACAGAGCTGCCCTAGGCTTGCTACTCACAATGCAAGGAAGAGTTATGCTGTAAGTTCAAAGAAGGTATATCCACATCTCTGACACTAACCTTTGCAGACAGAAAGTAACTCTCCAAAATCCAGTAGATTCATCTGTGGCTGGTTTCTCCTCGTCTCTGCCTAAGGAGCTGAAACCAGGACATGCACACCAGCTAGACAATTGGAGAGGGGCTGAGCTGTGTCTGTACAGATATTACTGTTTGGGGAGGGAGGAGCAAGGGTTGTGTGGGTGAAGGGACACTGCTCTGATTAGATTTGGGTCATCTGAGAGTGATGGGCAAGTTCTAGCTGTACAAAGACAAAGGTAAAGACAGGACATAGTACTCTTGGGGAGGAAGGGAACCTTTCAGAAGTGACTCACCCCTTTCCTATCCATCTGCTCTCCCCTTTTCCTGGGCAAAGGGGAATTCTGGATTGCTCATGGACAGAGTGATTCTCTGTGCTGGGGAAGCTGTGGTAGGTGCAGCACATTGGCTGGCAGATCCACCTGGTAGCGAGCTGCACCACAGCCAGGTCTGCAGTGCTAGAAGGTGTTTGGTTCCCGGGGAACACAGACCTTCCAGGCAGCAGGCAACTTGTGCAGAAACCCCTTCTGGGACAGCTTGGATTAGCTGCCATGGCAGCATTTTCAAGTTGTTCTACACAACTGCTGAATGAAAACACACCATTCAGATTGGTAAACAATTACCTGGCAGGACTCTTATGATTACACAGCATGATCTGGTCGTCATCAGGCACTCCCCACCCTAGCTAGACATCCTCTCAGGCACTTCTCTCTTCTGGCCCCTGCTTGAGTCATGGGCTTGTTGAGGCACAAGTCAGCATCCCTTCCCCTGGGAATTTTCTGCGCATGGCTCTGGTCATGCTCTGGTTGCTTCACCTCCTCTCAAATTGCTTGCTAGTGAAACAGAGGATGGCTCTGCACAATTCCAAACAACCCTAGGAAGAAGAAGGGATTCCTAGCCAGCCACTGGAACAGTAGGACAAGCTGGCGACTGATGTCTTCCTGTGAAAATGATCCTAGGCAAAGGGAAAACAGCAGGGTTATCGCCAGGTTTGTGAAAGGGCAGTGCCCCATCCATTTATCTCCCAGCTCCCCATGCCATCAGGCTCCTGGTGAAGCCCTCCATTAGGACAACTCACAAATGTGGATCCACTGATAATAAAGAATTTTGGGAAGGGAGCGTTTTTTGTAGCTCCCTGTGTGGACACTGCCAGACTAGTTAGGACCACATGGCTGTATGTTCTGCAGGGTAGGTGGGTAATTGCCTCACCATATGTACAGAGAGGAATGTGTTTAACACTAGATTAGCATCCTGCATACATGTACCTCATCATTGTTCAGGCACTGCAGTAACTAATGAAGTCTTCTTGCCATAGCACACCAGGACTGCTGTCTGGTTGGACTTAGCTTCTCTCGTGCATGCCTGGCACTCTACAAAAGGGAGACTGTTTTGGACGGTACCTTAAGCCTGGACTATACCCTACCTGGCAGGTCTGGGCATGGGGCTGGGGCTGGACAGTGATATATGCACCTGGGAGCAGTTAACAGAGACAGAATGGGCACAGTCAGAGCAGTCAGTTTAATTAAATAGTCTGTGCCTATAATTTGTCTGATTTTAAAGGATATTAAACTGAAATTAAACTTCTAATATATTATTACAGGAGCATATTCTGTTTCCTTTATGTCTCATTATAGCTATGTAATTAATATATTCAAAAGTATATATTACAGTGCCACAATAATGAACAGAGCTAAATGAATATAAATATCTGCAGTAAAGTAAGTGAAGTCCTGTGGTGCAGTGGTAATGTTAGTCATTTTTCCATGAATAAATGAAGGTACAGTGTGAAATTTCATAATTCTGCTATGAACAAAAGTCTCCATCCTGCATGGAGGGTCTAGTCTTTGCAAGACTAGTCTGCACTAAATAATATTTATTGTTACTAATTTAATGCTAAGTCTCAGAATAAACCCTTTTATACTTCTAGGTGATTCCTTATCTCTGCTCTCTTCAATTTTCATTATTCTATGGAAATGAAAGCCTGAGATTTAATTCGGACAGAAGCAGTTTTGCATCTAAAACTCACCAGACAACAGTATGATTTGGCCCTGGGTCCTTCATAGCACCCATAACCTTAACTGAATTAGAGTGCATTTTTTCAAGAATGGTAAGTTCTCGATTACATAGAAAACTCCACATGTTTTACTAAAATACTTTGAATATTAAATATTGTTAGATTTAAACATTTGCACCTTGTTTTTCTTCCCATTTATCTATTTTGATCATTTTCAGCCAACATATCTCTTGCTTAAGGTGGGCAGTTAGTGGAGTTTTTTCAATAGATACAGGACAAGCCATCCAAAACCCCATGAATGTGTCAGTAAGTCTGCATAAAATATGAAGTTCCTGTTGATTTAATATAATTATTTTTTTTTATTTTCAAAAACATGCAAAGAAAANATAATTCTTCAATGGTTATATAAAGTCTTTTCTGCCTTTTTTCTTTTAAAACAGTTTTCATTTTCTAATTGGAAGTACTACTTGGAAAGAAGAGCTTAAAATCTTTATTTTAAAAATGCCTTCATGAGAATATTTAAGCAATTCTGAAAGACATTTAGCAAATGCTGAAATGAAATATTCTTACACCTTAAAAATTCTCCATATTCCTATTGATATTCTTTCTTTCTGTTCATATATGTTTGCCGTCTTATCCTGAAATTTGTAATTTTCTTGGTTCTTCTGGAATACCATTTCACATCAAATGAATTTATTTTTGAAATTAAAAAATCAGCAACCAATAATCATTATTCTCTTGACTACTAGAATGAGTCCTTTTCTATCCAAACCTTCTCCACTGCAAGTACATACAGGGTATAAAGAAGACAACTGTTACCCATGTTTCTGAAGTACACTAGAGAAGCACTCTAGAGAAAGGCTTTCCAAACTTCTACCCAAGCTTGCAACTCTTCCAAAGTTGTTCAGATTTAAAATGCAAATTCTGAGAGGGCATACATTTTCCAGTACTTTAATTACCAAATACGAGTTCTGAAGCAGCAGCAATGTTATCATACTGATTGATATTCATAAAATTGGAGAATCAGGTAGCTTGGAAGGGATCTCCAGACCTTGTCTGGGACAACAGATCACAGAGGGCAGTCCCCTGCCTGCACAAAGATTACCCTAAACCATTGCACTGGAACTTATATTCAGATGTTATCTGCCATGAACTTTGAGCCTTTTTCTGAGTCACCTTTTGCCAGGTAAGCAAGTTCTAAATAAAAAAAGTCTAGGGCTTTTGATCTTTCAGATGCGATCTCCACATCTTCCTGGCAGATCCCCACTTCATGTCAAAATGATGTAAAGTAACTCAAATGCATTTCTAAATGTGCTCTTGAGGGCTCCTTTGGCATGAAGGAATCCTGAGATGCCTCAAAGGCAGCTTTGTGTCTCTCCTTGCTGTTCCTGCCACAGGGACTTGTCAAGATTAGTTAAGGGATGGAAGACTAAACCAGGGGTGTCATTCACTCCATCACTGGTGACTGGTAGGGAGATCTGCGTTTCTTCTGGTTTCATGGAAGAATTCTAAGCTTTGTTGGGGCTTGCTTTGATCTCAGGTAGCTTCTGGAAGAAGGGGAATTTAGTGGCTGCTGCTATCCAGGGGTGCCTGGATCAAGGCTAGGGAATCTCCTTGCAAACTTTTGTAAACCTGCAGTTAGTAAACTGCAGCATCCAGCCCCAGGAATATTGCTGAGATGGCAGGTCAGGGATGGAGCCCTACTGCCAGGTCACGGGAGCTTCAGGGAAAATTGTTTGGATGGAAAATTACAAAGGGAATTAGTGTAAGTTGCCTGCATCTCATGTGAAGTGCTCTCAAAAGCAGCTACTGAGCATTTCGTACTGCCTGAAGGTTTTAAGAGTTCTTGGCTAAAATCTGTAAGAAGAAGCAAAAAAGGTCACAAATTTCTACATCATGGCTGAAAAATCTTAATATGCACATTCTTCTAGGAATCTGGAAACAGTAAAAATATTTCTTATTATTTAGCTTGCTGATTACAAGAAGGGGATGTTGAGTTCCTTGGCTAACCACTTTTTTGACAATTAAAAAGATATTGTCCTACTTAGGGTTCAAATAAGGTTTTAGTAAAGCGTTTTTTTTTCTTTTCTGTTAGCATACTTCTGTGCTTATGTCTTCAGCAGGTTATGCTTGAGCCAGTTTTTTTTTTTTCTCTTTCCAGACATTCAGTATTTCTATTTTTGAAAATAAAGTTGTGAAAACTGTGTCAATGTCAAATACTGGGTAAAAACTGACAGAGATGATGGTTTTGGAATGTGGTTTTACAGGCTTGTATAATTTTTGAAAGTGATTAAAAACAAGAATAGAAATTCCTTTCCTGATACGATGTGTCTTTAAAAAAGTAGGTTTTCTTTGTTCTGCATAGATCCTTGAAGGCCTTAAGCAATCCTACTACAAACCCAATTTTATTAGCATTTTAAAAAGAAATGCTTGTGGAAAAAAATCACTTTAAAAATTGTTTGGAAAGCTTTGGGTCATAGCTTTATTTTCCTCATCCACAGTATTATCTCACCATCTAAAATGAGCAGAGAATTTTACCAAAATTGGCTAAATGTTGTGACAGCAATAGTCAGTTGCAAGCTGATGGCTGATAATATTGTTAAAATGTAAGTCATTATTTCTCTGTAATATATGAGTCAATTTAGGAACCTGTTCAAAGTCCTGGTCCTAAACTCTGGATTTGAGTGACAGAGGCTTTTAATCTGTATTATGACCAGTGGAACCACTGTTTTCATTTTCAGGATAACAAAAGTTTAAATTACAGCAAGAGCAGGTACCTCTACATTGCATTACTTTGTGCTGACTTTCCTTAGTTTTGCTTCTGTACGTGCTGCAGACTCTGGCAACATACTCAGTAGAGGAGAACACGCAACAACAGCAAACAGCCACAAGACCTTTACTGTATGTGGACTGCCTGAGGAAACATTTTGGGTTGAGTAGTTCTTCAGGACTGCATTTTTGCTATCTGGTCCATCAATTTATTTTCAAAATGTACCCTATCAAAAAAGTACAGCTTTCAAAGTTTATTGAAAGTGACACAAACTCACCTAAAAATCTTATTTCTGGGGAGAAGTAAGACATTTTGAACAGCAGAACTACCCTACCCCCACTTTAAAATCACTGTGCTTACAATTTCAGCTATAGGAAATATTCTTATAAGTAAACACTTTGCTCTAACTTTGGGCAATTTTCAATATTACGTGTCACATATCAGAATTACGTATCTGTCTGGGTGATGGGGAAGCCCTAGTGAGTTCTTGCAGCACTTAATTCCCAGGCAGGCTGTGCCTTGATGTGGGTTTACCTCTTTTGATGCCAGGTCTAGTTCTAATTCTTCAGCCTTGAGAAGTAAGCATTTGAGGACTTTAATTAGAAAATAGGGAAGAGAGTCAAACAGTTCATGGTTCAAAGCAATAAACTGCAAATTGAATATCCATATCAAGGTAGCACTCTATGCATAGTTTGAACAGTCAAGGAGTCTGAATGAGAGAAAATGGAGTTTAAATGCTCAATTAGATTACAGCATAAAAATAAACAGTCTGAACTGAATTAAACCACTGACATTTACATTAAAATGCAAAAGGCTACGGGAACACTATATATATTATTGAAATGCATACTTGAAAAAAAAAATCCTTCTGGGAGATTTAGTGAAAATCCACTTTTATGAGAAGAAATAATATTACTACGGTATTTTTTAAATAACCAAGAGATGGGGAGAAACTTTACCTGCCACAGGACAACATGTAGCAACAATTTGACAGACCACATTTAAATAAAATAAACCAGAATGTGACTGACTTCACTTTTCTAGTTACAGTTGAATCTTGTAATTTTGGAAATGAAAACAATTGGTAGTTATTTTCTCATTGATTTACTTAGAAGAATGAATATTACATTAAGAACACAATTTTTCTAAGATTTAGGAAAACTGAAAGAGCAACGTGTTTTCAGAGTAATCTTACTTTAGCTGTAAGAGCAAATGAAAGCGAATATAACAACCACTCAGTGGAAAATAAAACAAAACAAAACAAACGCTCACACACAAAAAGAAGACTATCATATAGTAAACCTATATGCAAATGAATCAATTTACAATAACCTCAGAGATAATTAGATACATGCACTTGTAAATTACTGCAAATTATTTTAAATTGAAATCATTACTAGCTTTTCTTCATTCAGACTGGTTAAGATTGTTAGAGAAATTAACAACACAATCTATACAATGCAACACTACCTTGGTAGTTTACAACCACCTACAGTAGGCACCTTCCTTAAGTAGAAAATACAACTTTTTGTGATTTTATGGGCCTAGTTGCACTGTTTACTGTAGACTTAATTTACAAATGGAAACTAAAATCATTCTGCTATAAATGGCTATCTTAGTAAAGCCACTGCATATTATTACCTCCTATCTAGTCAGCAAGTGCCTACTTGCAGTTAAAGTGCCTGCCAGAAAATAAAAGCATGGAAAAATAATGATGGACATTATTTCACATCCTCTTATGTACTATACTGGCAGAAGCTGTGACCCTGCCATCATAGAATCATAGAATGGTTTGGGTTGGAAGGGACCTTAAAGATCGTTTAGTTCCAACCCCCCTGCCATGGGCAGGGACACCTCCCACTAGACCAGGTTGCTCAGAGCCCCATCCAGCCTGGCCTTGAACACTTCCCGGGAGGGAGCATCCCCAGCCTCTCTGGGCAGCCTGTTCCAGTGCCTCACCACCCTCACAGGAAAGAATTTCTTCCTAAGATCTAGCCTAAATCTCCCCTCTTCCAGTTTGTGGCCATTAACCCTTGTCCTGTCTCTACATGCCCTTCTGAAGAGTCCCTCCCCAGCTCTCCTGTAGGCCCCCTTCAGGTACTGGAAGGCCGCTATCAGGTCCCCCCAGAGCCTTCTCTTCTCCAGGCTGAACAACCCCAACTCTCTCAGCCTGTCTTCGTAGCGGAGGTGCTCCAGCCCTATGATCATTTTGGTGGCCCTCCTCTGGACCCCCTGCAACAGCTCGATGTCCTTCTTGTGTTGGGGACCCCCAGAACTGGACGCAGCACTCCAGGTGGGGTCTCAAGAGAGCAGAGTAGAGGGGGAGGATCACCTCCCTCGCCCTGCTGGTCACGCTTCTCTTGATGCAGCCCAGGATGTGGTTGGCCTTCTGGGCTGCAAGTGCACATTGTTGGCTCATGTTGAGTTTTTCATCAACCGACACCCCCAAATCCTTCTCCTCAGAGCTGCTCTCCAGCCATTCTCTGCCCAACCTGTATTTGTGCTTGGAATTGCCCTGACCCAGGTGCAAGACCTTACACGTGGCCTTGTTGAACTTCATGAGGTTGGCATGGGCCCACCTCTCCAGCCTTTCCAGGTCCCTCTGGATGGCATCCCTTCCCTCTAGCATCACTGTATGCGCTTAACTTCACAAACTTTGCATCTAACTTGGCTCAGGAGAATCACCTATGATTAAAGCTAACACACACCAGGATGTTCGGAGTATTATCTTAAAGGAAAATAATGATAGCAAGAGCAACATTACTTGGCATATTTCTGATGGTTTCCAGGCATTTTACAGATCTGAAATTAATGAAGCCTAAGAAAGATGATATTATAATTTGTTTGTGGGCCTGAGCTGTAAATCTGAGCTGTAAATGTGAAGAGTTAGTTACAGTAAAAGGCATAAGCAGCTATAAACTTGGTGCCGTAACATGTAACCTTAAGGCACATGGTGCTAAGAATGGGATTCAAAATGAAACGAGATGCTCAGTGTCCCCTTAGTAATGCAAGCAGAGTTGGAACTGTACTCTAAGACTCCTTCCTCCTAAGGGATTGCACTGGGCAATATGATAGAGTGACCTGACAGCAGGTTGACAGTAATTTTGTGGATGTGTTTGTGTCCTGTTTTAGATATATGCACCATTATTTTCTAAATTTAGTCCTAAGCAATTTGTTGATTCCATATAGCAATTTAATGGCAGAACAAATACAGGCTTCTCTACCATGACCAGCAACTACAGCTCCTGCAGAGCGCTCCAGAAACACATCTTGAAAGCCTGAGGCAGATTTCAGCAACTCATATGACATACAAATGGTTTGGCAAATGGTTGAGGATCTGGTTACTTCTCCTGAGGGAGAAAGGTGGGTTTTTTTTTTTTTTTTTTTTGGTAGCTGACAGAAGATTTTATTTGTTCACTGTTTGGCCATAACTGGTTGCATATTCCAATCTAAGGTGGAGGAATCTGTAAGTGTATGGGCAAGAGTTCTTTCTGTATCTGTATTCTTGACATAGGTTTGGCTCAGCTCTGCTGGGAATTATTTGCCACTCACTGCTCACATTTTATTATATTAATGAATCATATACATGCATGATGGGAGAAATTTGGATCCCAGTGGAGTTACTGGCAAACATCCCACTGACTAAACAGGAGTCCAGCGCAGAGTAAGGATATGGATGAATTCCTGTGGGGTGTTTCTCAGCAGGAATGAGCTGCCCAGCAGCTGGTTGGCCTGTGAAACAAGCCAGCCATTAGCTACCCCATCAGTTCTTAAAGTATTCCAGATAATGCATTTAACTGGAAATAGAAAAGAACTCTTACTTTTCAGATGAAGCTAAAATGACAAAACAAGAAGTGAAAATAAATGTTCTTTCTTGAAGTAAACTGCAAAATCAACTAGTCAGTTTTCTGAATGCAATCGATGTGATTAATGTGTCTCGAAATACAGACATTTCTATAAAATATTAATTACTTCACTTCTGGACTGTACTAAATTACACTTAGCAGTGCTGAAATTCCTTCCATATCTTTTTAGGAGTAAGTATTTCTTTAATTTTTTGATCATGGAAACCACTTCCTGTGTAATTTTATACTTTTTGCTAAAAAACCTGACTTGTATGCCAGGCACAATAGAAGTCCATGGAGCTTCCTAGGAGCAGAGATGACTTATGTGAGCAGGAATCCAAAGAATGTGCTTATTTTTGCTTATCGCTGTCATGTCCAAAATTTCAGACACACGAATACTGAAGAATGACAAGGCTTTTTTTACTTTTTGCTTTTTTTTTTTTTTTTACAGGCAGATAGCATCACTGTAACTTCTCTAATTTAAACGGACTACATAGGCAAATCTACATGAAAGTTATGAATTAATATGCCTCAAATGCTTGATTTACCTCAGAATACCCAGAATGCATTTAATTTTCATTGTTTACGAAAAGAAAAATTCCCCTAATTGCAAAAGTAATTTGGTGCCATATTAGCTGTTAGATAAAATAGGGGCTATAGTCCATAAATACTTCTATGACTTAACAAGATTATTTTCTGTTTCCCTTTCAGTCTTACTACAGATGAAACTTTGTAAAGAAGGACAAGATTATAAGACAACAAAATGGTAGTAATGATAGCTACTCTTTATTAAACACCAGATTTTCTCTTATTCATGTGTTCAGAGATAGAGAGGAGTGCCACACCTCTTTCATGTGCACAACAGATTCACTCTCAGAAAGGAAGAAGTTTGGCAGATTCATGAATAATGCTAAAGGAGGAAAGCAGCTGTTTAGTAACAAAACAGCCTCAGTAGTGCCTTTCAGCCACTTGCTGTACCATTCGACGTGGTACTTGCAGAGTGTGCATGTGTGTGTGTAACTGGAAAGGCAAGAATGTAGAAAAAAGATCACAGTGGAAGCACTGATTATCATATTAACTAATTAAATGTGTCTTTTTTTTTTTTTATAAGAGGAAACTAATTTAAGGTTTTAATTATGAAAGGAAAGAACCACCTGAAAGGAACCTCTCTTCTGGCTCTTTTTAAACTTCCTTTTGTCAGCACAAAGTACCTACAGACAGTACTGTGCCACTACTGCTGTTTCTGGAACACCCGGTCAGGTAAATCATGGCTTCAGGACAGTCAATGGAAATGTTGGCATTCATACCAACAGGATAAAAATTTTACCCTATGACTTTTCTCAGCTTTACCAGTTTAAAAATGAATGCAATTGGAAACAACTTACCAAGGAAGAAAGAATGGGAGATAAAAAAATCACCAAAAAATATTTAAACCTGATAAAATGACATGGAGGAACTTTTAGAAACCAAATGAGAAAAAAATCTGTGTTGTTTAATGGAATAGTTTCCATAAAAATATATGCATGCAAGTTGTTCCTGCTCAGTAGAGTATTTCTCTTCACTGTAGTCTGTAAAGTCTATATATAGAGAATAGGAAGAAAAGGGCTGTTATCCCAAATTCATACCACTGGGCAAAAGGAGAGAACTTCAAGGCAAGTAGCATCTATTATGAAAACATGGCTGTTCTGCATTCTTCACGCAGGCTAAAGAGTCACATAGGCTTTTGGTGTAAAAAACAGAACATATGCAGGAACAGTAGGTTTAAAGAGGATATATTCCATAGTTGTATTTGTTCTCAGTTGTCCAGGACTCCAAAACAAATTCTTCACACCAAGGATTTAAAGATCCCATAACTTTTGTTGTTGCTATTGTTTTGTTGTCTACCCACCCCTTCCCCTCACAATTTGGGCTGTTAAATTTTGTGGAAAAAATTATCTTCAAAAAGGAAAAAAAAAAAGAAAAAAAGAAAAACATAATATCAAAAATTTTGTTACATTAATAAATTTATTTTTGCATTTAAATATGTTCATATGAAACCCATTTAATCATTTTACAATTGCAATAAAAGATCTTTCTTTCTGTTTATTGCAGGTGTATAATAACTTGGGTTTCTATCTGGCAACATCTTTTAAGACATGTTTTTTCAACTGACTGTTTTCATGCATATGTGTTTTAAGCCGTGATTTGGATATAAAGTGTTTGGCATAGATATACAGAACCCATTTCAGAATCACAGCTCAAAATCCAAGTTACAGGAACACATGTTTATTTCTTAATGTTTTGCTAAATTACTGTATGCTCAAATGACCTGAATTCTCTCAGTGTAGTCTGAGCTGAGTACATACTAGATTCATACTACTGGACAAAAGGAGAGAACTGCACATCTATTGAAGGCAATTAGCATCTATTAGGAAAATATAGCTGTTTTGTGTTGTTTGCACAGAAAAAAGAGCCACGTATAATTTCCATGAAAAAAATTAAAACACACACGCACAAACAATAGATTTCCAGAGGACGTATTTCATAGCTGCGTTTGTTTGCCTTCACTCAAGATTCTAATACACATACAAAAAGCTATTCAGCCTCCCTAGCCCTTAACACAAGATCTGGCAATCCTTTACAGTGTACTTCTTTCTTAGCTCTTCCTTTAAGACCAGGTGAGGGAGGAAACAAGGAACTGTAGCCCTATGATTGTAGTCTGTCTTGAAAGTACTGCAGCCTACAGTCAACTGCTTGGCAATTGGTGAGCATTCTTTATTTCTACTAGATTTGCTGTTCAAGACAATTTCCAAATAAAAGTAAATAAACGTAAAATACGTTTACAAGGATAGTCTCAATATTAGGTGTCAATATAATCAATGAGGTGATCAATTTCTAACTAAAATCTCTCTTGGCAAAATGAACATTCCCCCTCTTCCTTTCTATGGTATATATTGCCTTTAAATTTCATCAGATGTTTGTAATCTGGAGGAAACAGCTCTTCTTGTGATACTAAAACACTGCAGTCTGACAACTTTTTATTAGAGAAGGTGCATGCCCTATAAAGAAGGCTGCTTTGAAACACAATGTTTAGTACTGTTTCTTTAGAAACTTAATATTTTAGCATATTTTTCTTGTAACATCTAGACTGTTAATTTCTGATAGAACAACAACTTGGTTACTGAAATCACCTTGATATGTTTGGAATTTGACCAGTAATATTGTAGTCAAATGAGGAGATGTATTATTCATGCGTAGTTAGGTCAGCTGAACACATTTCAGCCTTGCTATGTTTGCAATCATCTTGACTAGTGTCATAATATTTTCCATCACCTCTCCTAAGGCATATTTAGCACCTTTTTTTTTTTTCTTCTCCTTTTACAAAAAGAAATTCTCAATCACAGCTTTAAAGCAAACAGGCAACCGAAATCCACCCATTTCCTAAAGCTCTATTATCCCTGAGGCACCTGAAACAAAACCACATTCATACTAATTATCTAGCAGAAAGCAACCAAGAAATTCTTCTTAAATTCTTCTTTCCAGCTCTCTCCTCTTCCCTTACTCCTACAACCAGTGTGCTTCTAAACAGAAAAGCCTGAGTTGTCTGAAATCACGCAGGGAGACATGATGATAGCACTAGCAAGCCTCCTTTATGCCCTTGTCCCCAGGAGTCTTTTCTAGTATCTTCTCCTCACAGCCCTCTCCTTGTTCACCTGTGATAAGCCTAATCTCTTCTCAGCAGCTCCCAATGCTTCACTCACCGATTTCTTCAACAAGCAAGCAACAGAAGAGGTGTTGTTCACAAAGCTCTATCTCCTTTTCCCTTCATCAGGCTGACGCCTGTACTGAAATGAGTTATCATCTCCAAGTCCATAGGAGCTGGTGTCCAATCCTGCATGGTGACGGGTGCTGCTGACGCCATGGGCAGGCCTGCTGCAAGCCTCGGGTGTGGGCTGTGGGGTGCTGCAGGTAGCCCTGTGCCCTGCTGGAACCAAGGCTCCCCTGAGGCTGAGCGAGAGGAGCCAGCGGTTTGGAGCAGGAGTTAAAATTGCCATGTTTCAAGTAAAATACCAAACGGAAGCAATTGGCTATTTCCTTCCCAATGCTGAGCTCCCTCCCTCCCTCATGAGTGTTCAGGTTTCATTTGCAAATACCAGTGCTAAACGTACCCTGAAAGGTAAGTTTCCCCCACCCCATCCCCCCCAAGCTAAAACATAAAGAGTCTGGCTAAATTTTTTTTCAGTTACTGTTTAGAAGTAGGACTGGATGCAACATCTTTGCATGTTCTCTCTTCCCCATGTTCTGTTGCACCTTCTGCACTTTTGTGGGATTTCTTGGTCCTTAGGAGCTGCGGGCTCTGTATTGGCAGTGTGGAAAGGAGTTTGGCCTACAGAAAGGCAAGCGGTCATGGCACAAAGAGCTGAATCTTATGTGAATCTGGTAGCAGACATTCCACTACTGGAGTGTGATATAAGTGTTTTGATCCCTGGTCCAACTTAAATCCTGGGACAACTTCTTTTGTATGGCAGATTCCAGATTATTCTTTCACACGCATGCTTTTTTGAGCCTTGCTCAGGAGTACAGGTGGACAGTAAAAAGAGCTTTCTTGTCTCACATCCTCTGCTGAAATCCCCTGATAAGTATTTTTTCTACCCCTACAAAGTGAGTATTATCCTAGCAGTACATAGAAATATGATTATATACCACTGTGTTTGTCCACAGGAGTGAACAGGACGACAAGAATGTGACCTGCAGGCATTTATAAGATGAAGACAAAAACCCCTGTTAAGTAGTAGCAGAGGTACTGACCACACTCTGTGCCCTTTCCTATGGTTTGTCTACACGTTGCCCATTATTAGGCAATGTAATATAAAGTAATGGATTTTGTGGGGAAAAAAAAATTGGATACTGATTTTCATATAGATGTGGAAAAATTATGGTTCTGTCACTCACACTTACCCAAACCACAGTGCAGTCATGCAATGAGAAAAAAGTACTTCATTTTGTGACTATATGTATAATAATCTTGACACAGAAATCATTAAACTAAATGATGATTTTACTAAACACTGTTGCATATAGCCAACTTGCATAAATTAGTGCATTGACATGTTCAAATATTTATTTACATTTCAGTTTTCAGTAGATAAATAGCATTCTGCTGCACATAAAGTCAATAAAAAGGAAAGACATTCTTCCATAATTTCTTTCCAAAATAATTGACTTGTAGAAACCCAACAGTGGTCTATGGTTAACTGATTGTTTATTAATAGCTTTTTTTTTTTTTTTTTGTATTTTTGTGAAGAATCCTTTAGAGGGAGAATACTTCAGGAAAAAATTGCTGCATTTTGCATAAGCCAGGTTCAGTGTAATGACTGATCATGCTCCTGATGTTCCTTTTCAAATTGCTGGTCACCAAAATGAATCAAAAATGGTGATCAATGTAGTATTAAATTTTAAAATGACTAAAAGATTTGTTTAAAACAACAACAACCACACCCAAAAACTAAACAAAACCAAACACAGATACGAGGAGAAAAGTACAGAAGCACTGCCCTACCTGCTGTTTGCTTTGGCAGAGGCACAGATGATCAGGAAACCAATAATGTTGGCAAGAAGCTTTCCCCTTAACACTGTGGAATTACGCAGTGATGCGGGCTGAACTAAAATGACCCCTGTCAGAAACTAAACTTTTTTTCCTTAATAATTTGAGATGAAAGGGTATTTACATTCCTATTTTGCCCCCTCTTCCTGTGAACAAATGCATTTACTTGCAATGCAATGAATTAACATGAGTGTAAGTAGTAGAACACTTTCAGAGCATGTTAAGATTTTCTCACAGAGAAGGTGCTGCAACACAGATTCTCAAATTATGCAAAACAGTGGCTTCCCCTTGAAGTAAGACAGACCTGGCAGTTCTGCTGTTTAATGAAAGACATTGGGGAAGAGATCTGAAAAGCAGCTTGTGGTAACGTAATTTGTGCAGATTTCATGCTCTACCACCAACAACAGCACATTGATTTTTTGTTCTGTACACTGGTGAGATTATACAACTTGGAAGTGCAAAGCAAGCAAAGAGAGCAATGGCGGAAGAGCAAAGGCAATTAAGAAAATGTTACACCTTTGAGAAGTGCGTGCATTGCCGATCTGATTTGTGGTTTGAAATTTCCAAATTCTAAAACCATGGGAAAAGAGAGATATGAACTCTTATTTTTCGGCCCTGCTTCATGAAAGAGACAGGAATCGTCTGGGAAATGGTGGGTTGTTGCTGCTGCTGCTGTTGTTGTTTTTATTCCTAAGGTCCTTCTGCCCTAAAAGAAAGACAGAAGCAAATGAAGCAGTCTTTGCTCACCTTGCACAGGCTTCTAGATGTTTAAATTACTTGTGTTTATAATCAGCCCTTGAAACATTAGGGCTTCTAAGGGCAAGTCCATTACAGAAAAAGGCTCAAATAACAATAGTTGTAAATAACAAACGATGTATATCACTAATGACTTTCTTCTGAGTTTCTAAGGTTTTACAAAAACATGTATCTGAAATGTCTCTCTGTATAACTAAAAAACCACTAACCTATCTAAACTATTAATCAGATTTCATTATTATACTTTATTTTTACTCCTTCTCTAAGTTGTAATGTTCCCTGTATTATTCTCAGCCATAAAAAAGATTTTTGAACGAATTTTTCTGACAAATATTCACAAGTATTTCTGAACTATTTTTATAAAATTTCATATTCAAAAATACTTGGATCAAGTTGTTTTTACATCTTACTGATTCATTAGAGACACGAAACTTTAAGCAGCTCTACAGCTGACTATTATGTTCCTGTAATGGTATAAAACTATCTGTACGGTATTATGTTCTTGTAAGGATATAACACTACCTGCTTTTATTATGGATTTTCTCACTAGTGTCCCTGTGAAATTTTATAAATCTGACATGTCTTCTTAATATGGTTCTGAAATGGACTCTGCATATTATCTCTGTCCAATAGTTAACATTAAAATGTAATGCTTATAAATTTCATAGAATCTAAGAAAAATACTGTCATAAATCTGCTCATAACCCTGTTTGCAGGTTCACCAGTCATAATTCTTGACTTTTAGTAGCTTTATCCAAAATCAAAGGGTTTAATAAGCTCAGCAAAATCATAGCAAGCTGCCTGCTGTAGCTTGCCAGAACTTTGCATGGTTCCTGGAAGGCAACAAGCAAATGGAGTTTCTGCACATCAGTTTCCTCTTATTGCAGTGATCCGAAGTGAGGAAATCTATATGAAGATCTCTTTCTGCCTCTACAGTCTTCCTCTGTTATATTAACTTTTTAGGCAATACGTAGGGTCAGAGGAAGAAGAATTGGCCAATCTAATTCTGTCCGGAAACGTGTTCCTTTCCTTCACCAAAGGCTGCTTTTGGAGCTGATGCTGTGTCTGCTAGGGACTAACCCAGTAAGAAGCAACTTGCGCCTGCTGCCTTGTGACTGTGCATCCTTGTGCAGAGTACCTCCGCCCTCCCTGGAACACAGGGTATTTCCATCTGCTTCTAAATGAAGCATTCTGCATCATCCTTGTTTGCTTCAGGTTTGAGCTTGCTTTAAAAGGCTTCCTGCTATTCCCAAGCTCGTGTCCTGCTTCACCGAACTTTTTGTTCAATATATACCTACGTAAGCCTACTCGCTTTGCGTGGTTTTTAACTGCTTTAATTGGCATATCAGGTTTGAGGTAAGTGATACAAGCAATTCCTACATGAAAGGTCTTCTACAACAACCAATTCCTACATGAAAGGTCTTCTACATGATGGAACTTTATGAAAATTCATTAACTGCTTAAGGTAACTAAGGCAGAGTTTCGGAATTATGGATTCCTTAAAACTTTTTTGAGCTAAGAAATCTCAATTTTTTTTTTTTTTTTACACATGAATAGCAATATAAGGCTTTAATTCTAGTAATGTGAAATGAAGATTTAATAGCCCAAGCTGTATGTATACAATTTTCTATTTCTAGTGAGGACCTGCCTAGGAAGAGTATTTCTAGAAATACTCTCCTGTAAGGCAGTGTACACATAAGCCTGTCTGCTCAAACTTAACATGGAAAGGTTTTGCTAGTTAGAGTTTTCTCAAAAATTCAAGTTTATAGGCACTGTGTCTTAAGAAAGGGTCTGATTTTTTAAACTGTTCATTTAATTTCCAAATTTTCAGGTGTAAAACTGTAAAATGTGCACACAGCATATGAAAATGCACCGAACAAATCATATAGTTATTAAATATTATGGTTACAAGTAACATGTTCAAAACTTTGAATGTGCCATGAATAAAATGTTAATTTATTCCTCTGCATGTATACATGACAAGGATGCATAGAGTACACATTTCTGCATATGCAGAAATTACGCATACATGCACGATGCCCATAGATCCCCTGCCTCGTGCACTGGATGGGATGGATTAGCATCACTGACTAGTCTGTACCTTGTGTCCCACACCTCACCTACCCCTCCCTGCTGAAACCCAGCTCTGGCAGCAGCGGCACAAACACCCACCTTGGCAACTTCGCACCACCGTCGTGCCAGCGCTTCACAAACATTAACTACAATCTAGGACAGCCCTGCGAGAGGGAGAGGGATTTGACTGCCTGTTAGCCATCAGCAGAATGGTGGTATGTGGAGATAATGCGAAAAGTGTGCACTAAATTTGGAAGCTATATTTGACTGCAGGATTTGTGAAGATGTCTGTCCCATACGCAGGCATGCAAGCTACCTACCTCTGCAGGCCGCAAAGCCTGCTCATGTTGCCAGACCTTATTTAAAGCTAAAAGAAAAAAGGCAGAAGTGGTGTGTTACACGCGAGAGGAGTGGGGGAACCAAGGCTGGCCACCACAGCCCTTTGGCATCTGCTAGTCCTGGCCAGCCACCCGCCATTTCCTTCCTCTGGGGACTAGTTTTCCCCAGCTGCCAGAGGAGCGTGGGCACCTTCTGAGGATCCACACGATCTCGTCGAGGAGTCTCCTAGCAAAGCAGAAGGCAGCTCCGAGGGTATGTCTACACCCTCGGGCACATGGGAGAGGAGCGAGCACCTAGCGGGGCCTCAGCTCTGCTCAGCGCGCACCGCGGCCGGGCGGGAGCGGGGCCCACCTCCGCTTCTGAAAGAGAGTTTCAAACTCCGGCGACCTCCCCCTCTTCCTGCGTTTAGGAACAAGCCCTGTCTCATCCCGGCAGCGTGCTCGGACACACCTGAAACCTGCTCGCCCGTACGTGACGCCGCGGTGCCCCGGCCTGCACCGCTGTCCGCGGCGGGACTAGAACCCGCGGCCCCCGCCTCCCCGCGCTACCCGCGCGGCCACCGGGACACAAGC
>VXAV01003022.1:363932-388480 GCA_013399715.1 Alectura lathami | reverse complement strand
TTCTCCTTTCTCTGTACTTCTCTTCCCCCTCGCCGCCGCCTTGTACTCATTCTCGTCTTCTTTTGCTTCTCCACTAAATTTGAGCAGTTGTCGATTTTCCTCCTTCCTTTCACCTTCAAATATTGCGTGACACTGAATTGAAGTAAACTTCACTCTGCTAATGATGTATGTGCATTTCTGTTTTTCCACCAGGTGGATTTTAAGCCTTTGAAATAGGGTAGCCAGTTGCAGTGTTGCAGCTTTCAAGCATTTTGAATCCCTTCAGCCAGCATAACCTTTAGACTCTCTCCACCCAAGGAAAGCACCAGAGATACACAGAGTGCCAGTGTTGAAAATATAGGGTATAAGGAGTCTAAAAGACTTTTTTCCTTAAAAATAAGAACTGTTCCTTCAGGAAAGGGAGAAATACTGGTCACCTTCCCCCCAGAATCCAGCCCACCCTTACTCTGTATCTCCCTTTTGCCCTCGCCTGTATCGCTTCTGATATCAGTGTGGAATATTTCCTTAATAAGTAGGAGGGAAATGTTTTAAATCTAGACCAAAATAGGCCTGTGGGGGTATGTGTGTATTCCTTAGTTTAGTGTCATGCGGATAATTGGAGGATTTTTTTTTTTTTAATAAAAATGTGTGACAGAAATCTGAAAAACTACTCTGAAGAGTAAAAACAGTAGAGAGAGCAGTATGTGCTGGTCAGTTGGACGTCCATTTTAAACCTGTGCACTGAAGCCAGTTACAGCACTGGCACTTGTATACTTGCTCCAGAGATGAATGAGGGATTACTAGGTAGCATTTTTCCTGTTGTGCTGCTTCACCTTCCTAGGGTTCTTCCTTGTGACAGCTGTTCACAGCAGTGACATCAGTGACCAGAGTTGCATGTTTTCTCAGGAAAAAAAAAAAAAAAGAATTTTAAACTTGTAGTACATATTTAAAACTAGCTTATTGCAAATACTCATCCAGGTATGTTTTTATGAGGGTTTATTTTTCTTTGTGCCTTCTTAGAAAATTATTTTTAAATAGTGCTAAAATCTATAGTACTCAACGGGAACTCAGTGGTACTAGAGCTTACAGAGCAGGGTGTAAATACCCTACTTGTTTGAGAGAGTCTGTAGCATGTAAAGTAACAGAAAGTGTTTAAGCATTTGTTACATGATCACTATCTTGGTGTATGTTGTACAAGTTGTTTTTAAGCTTGAAGCATGCTGAACTTAAGTAGCACACATTTTTTTTTTAGAAGTATCCCCATGGGAGGTGGCTGCCAGCATTGTATTTTTCAAAAAAAAAAAAGTAAATAATTGTAACCACATGCTTGCTGCTCACTGGTACTGGACTGTATTTTAGGTAAGGTATTACATGTGTAACATAATCCAATTAAATACTTAATGCTCAGGGTAAATTGTTTTAAAATCCTATATTTAGCACTAATGATTAAACTCTGCACGTGTTGGGTTCAAACGTGCTTTCCTGAAGCTATAGGTGTTCTTTTACGTGCAAACTTTATAGAAAAGAAATGCACTGACCGTACCAACGGATTGTTCTGTATGAGTTTCCTCGCTGGGAATTGTTGTTCACGTGGATGGCGCAGAGCTAATAATTCCTCTTCTGTGTGTTGAAGATCCTACAAGGAGGCCGGCAGTATCTTAAGGCGTCCATAGGTGTGTTCTGAACAGAAGATATATCCCCTGTACTGGCATCCTTCGACAGTGTTCTGCATGCAGCTGTAAAGCCCTCCACGTCGTGATTTTTAGTAGGCTGACGTGTGGTGCATCCTTACAGTCAGTCACACGTATCAGGCGTGCTCTGGGGATCGTCGTGCTGTCTGACCTTTCCTGCAGGAAGGGAAGTTTGTGAATACTCGGTGTTAGTCCTGCTGGCAGGGCCGTGTCGGTTTGCGGACTGGAAGCGTTGCATCCAAACGTGACACGCCTCTGAGAGCAAAACCTAGGATGGGTTTTACTGTACGGCCATGGAGGAATGAATGCCTTCCAGAGCAGCGTGCTGCGCCGTTGGGGCCGCGTTCCCAGCCCGGNTCCGCCGGAACGGGCAGCACCTGCGGGGGGCCGCGGCTCCGGCAGCTCCGCGGGCCTAGTTTGGCTTGAGGAGGCCCGGAGACACGGAGAGCTGTCTGNTTCCCTCCTCCCCTTGTGTCTTAAGTTAGTGATAGCACAGGTACAGTACTCTTAATCATGTTTACTTCTTTTCTTGAGAGTTGTTAGCCTAGGGGTCACCGTAGGTGGAATGTTGTTGGTTCTTCATTGGTTTTAAAAAGTACTTGTAGGGGTATTAATTTTAAAGTTTGTTTGAGCCTGTCATCCTCATATTTGTGCATTTTAATGGAATATTTAAACTAAAGAAAAATGAATTCAGAATTTCTGGCAGACAAAATTGAAGGAATAGTAGTGAAGTTACTTTGAGGTTTAACTGCTTTTTTAATGACTAATACCTATCAGAAACTGAAACAGTCTGGCTGTTTCCGTGCACTGCATTTTGTGATAGATCAGAGCTGTTTCTCTGGTTTGGAGTTACAGTTCCCACACGTTTTTGCAGTACTGTGTCACTTGACGTGCTAGAATAACAGAAGAATGTTTACATTTATAAAGCTGAACCTAGTACCTCTGTGTACAGCTTCAGAAATGTGTACATTTTTACATCATTGTATTAACTCATGTAAGTTAGGTAATTACATGCAGGACATCATTTGCTACTTGCTTGACTTTTTGTTTGTTAATTTCACGAACAATTTAAGTGTTCTCATGTTATACAGCTGGAAATTACACATCTGGGTTGTACAAATTACTCTTTGAATTAAGTTTCCAAACTTCTTGTGTTGGTACCTGGACACTGTACTGCAGATCCCCACCAAGCAAAGTAACAAGAAATGTGCCAGATAATGTGGATCAGTGAAATTTGTTAACGTTACTGCTGCCAGAATTTTAATTTCTTGTTGCAGCAAATGCATTTTAACCCTATTTCTCTTCTTGGCTTGATTCCCTTCCTCATCAGCTTCATTTTCTTCCTTTTTTTTTCTGTCAGTTCTGTCTTGAATCCTCGATGTAAGGTTCCTTTAGTGCTTTTGTGTTCTTCCTGAATAACTTTGCCAACAGCCTGGTCAGGTAGTCTTGTGCTAAACAGCTCCTGTGAGCAGTAGGCATATCTGCAGTAGGAGCTTTTCCTGTGGAGAAAGAATCGAGAGTTTATTTTTACTGTAAGCTTACACAATTAACTTTGCTGTTAAAATTAAAGCTTTGAAAGTGCACTGAATGCCCTCAGGTTTTCAGAAATCTGTAGGTAAGTCACTGGAGAGGCCCACTCCCACGCTTGGGCAGTGGTGATCATCTGAACCTCTGCAGTTTACCTGTGTTGTACCTTGATCTAATTCATGTAGTTCGTTTGTGTTTTGATGTTGCCAACAGCAGCAATGATAATAGATGCACCTAGAGTGCTGGGTTCCAGCTGAGCGGTGATGTTCTCTTTTTGAATTTAGAAATAAAATTTAGGCGTTGATTTAATTCTGGGTAATGCAATGGAGGTCTTCAAATTATTGTTACTGGAGAAATGTAGTAAACATAGCAAGAACTTTTAACTTCTGTGGTTAAACTCAGCTGTGCACTGGTTTGTAATACGAAGTTGGGCAGTCAGTTTTCTGTCTTCTTTTGTAAACTGATTACTTTGCTTTCCTATGTGAAGAAGTCTTAAGGATGGTAGCAGGACATCATAGCAGCTGAACCTGAGATGAATACCAGGTGGGGCAGTCCCTGCTCATCCTCCATTTACGCAGCGGGACTACCAACCACCTTGCCACTCAAACTGTGTTCTTCCCTGAGGCTGTGTAGCTGCTGGAGATGTTCCGGGTCATCATCCCTTCCTGTCTTGTCATTGCTTGGCTGAGATTATTTGCTGATACGCAGTCTGGATCGTTCTTTCCTGATGTTGGAGGGTGCTTGCAGAACTTAACTAGAGAGTGTTGGTTCACCCTCACTTTTTTAAGAAGATATCAAGTAGAGTTAATTAGTTAAGATTGCCAGCTCTTGTGAAGGTATGACTGTGGCTGTTACTAGAGGTGAGAGGGCACGCTGAGTGACTGGTGAGTTGAGATTGTTGATGAGATCGTATTGGTACACTCTGGATCTGGTTTAGTTTGTTAAAAGGATTTTGATTTGAAGAGTATCTTTTTATGCTTATTAGAGTAAAAAAGATACCTCTTAGTAAAACTGAATGAGAAATAACACTGCTGTAAGCTACATCAATGTTAGGGTGTTGTTTTTTTTTTTTATCATTAACTGACAATGATTGAATTGTTCTGTTTTTGATAGAGCTATGATTACTGATGTGCTGGTAGGTCTTGGAGTTCAGATACCATTCTAAGTATTTTCTAATGCTAGATTTTGGTTCTTGAAGTGTGAAGCAAGGGCAGAAGCTATATGAAAACACTGTCAGCAGTAACCTGAATCCAAAGCTGTAGCTTCCTTGAAATCATGGTCCTTGATATTTGAAAGTGATGTGACCTTTAATGTGTTTGAATTGACTTTGTGACCCACTGTAGAGGTCACAGTAACTTTCTCTTGATGCATTCACGTATCCTGCAAAGCAGACTGGACAAACACTATCACAAGACTATGATAATTAAAACTCTGACAAATAGCAATCCCAGCAGCTGCCTCTAGGCAACATCAGAGTGAGCAAAGGGCTGTGGGAGAACGATTTCTGTTCCTGTTGGTACTGTTCTCAGCTGTTTAGTTTGTTGTGGTCGTGAGGGATTCTGGAGAGTCTTTCAGGCAGACAGCATTCATGTTTCAGCCTTGTTAGGGCTGCAGACAGTAAAGATTTTTTGATTCCAAAAATAATTTCAGAAGGTATTCAGAAATACTCGAAGTATTTGTGTGTAAGCGATTTTCTTGGCTATGGACCCATCTACAACTTCAGCTCCAATTACTAAATAATGACACATGATAAAGTTTTAGTATTCATTAGTTGCTGGTACTATAGTATCCTATGCTAATATTTTGCTCAGAAGACTCTGGGAGATGTTTATTTGAAAATAAATAGCATCCATGGTTCTAGCTGAACCTGTGGGTGCTGCCTCCCGCAGCAGTGTGTTTGTTGCACGCTGGCTGCTGCCCCGCAAGCCCCTCGGCGCACACTTGCTGGTGGGTACACCTCTCCCAGCTGCCACCCCCGCAGGTACCTGCTCCTCTTCAGTGTCCCACAACCCCCTTCCTGGCATGGGCGTGAGGGAATGCCGCAGAATGGAGGAAAGGGCACCACCACGTCGTGTAACAGAAAGTAACAGGGCAAGTGCATTAAGTTTCTTTCCTTTTCTCTGTTTTAGTGGAGCACTGACCTGGCATCCAAAGTCTGGTTTGTGTGGTTGCAAACTAAAGTTTTGAGGAAGAGAGATCTGTTTTTGATAACTTTATAGCAGCAACTATGCATTAAAAACAACACTTACCAGGGTCATACTAATAAATTGGTATCCTATTTGAGAACTCACCATCTTCAATAAAGTTATACTTTCAATTTCTCATTTGTCACAGTCAATGAGATCTTTTAGTTTAGGTATGTTTTGTTACAGGTGAAAGCCTCTTGAGGTAGACTGTACCTGTTCTTTTAGTAATAAAATTGATATACATATATTTGGGCAGACATTCACTTCATGTTTTCTCGACTTAACTGACTGTATTGACTTCATCTTACAAAACTATATGCCAGGTATTTTAGAGTTTGGAGTTCTTCTGCACGTAACTGTTTTTTGTTTTTTTTTTTTTTTGTATCACATACTTTGTGTGTTATCATACTTTGCGTGTTACTGCATTCGCTTCTTCAGAAGAGGCTTCTGCAGCCTAGGTGCTGGCGAAATAGCAAGCTGAACTTCAGGAGTCACAGTTACTTGGGAACAGTTGCATCCTCTGCCTGTTCCAAGTACTAATAGCTGTGTGAAGAGGAATTAAAATGAGTTATGAGGAAGATCCAGCTTGGGCTCTGAGCTCTGAATTAGGTTTATAGGTTTAAAATGAGGGAAACAGTTCTCATGGGTAGGTTAAGAGTTTACCTTTTCTGATTGCTGCTTCTGCTTTCATAACTTAGAAGTTGTTGATGAATCATACTTTTGTTTTCAGATCCCTCAGGGAAGGACTTGCTGAAGGTCACTGTTTAAATGTGTGACATCACTGCAGAAAGATAACAGCAGGATAGCCACCATGCCTTGCACCTTGATTTTCTAACAGTAAGTTTGGGCTTCAGGTCGTCATAATCTTGTGTAAGGGGGTAGGTGGGGGTAGACAGATGAAAAATAGGAGATGATGCACCTTATTTTCTCTGTAACTGCACTGGGAAGTCTAAAAGCCGCTCGAGGTGAGGTGTTACAGCATGGTTGTGGAAAGTCAGAGATTCTTCCTGCAGTGATGTCACACACTTTGTATGATCCATAGTTCTATGTGTAAGCAGAAGGATTCTGAAGAAATGCTCTATTATTTTCAATTCAGAGACTGAAATAACTTGGGGAAAACAGCCCCTCCTTTGAATCTGGCACAGAGAAATTAGTTGGGGTGGAACTTGGAGTATTTTCAGTTTGTTATACTAAAATCAGGCAAACTCAAATAGGATAATGAAAGTACCTTGTTGTGAATTTCCAGTGTGTTTTTTTTTAAAACTGCGCATTAGTATACAGTACATTTAGGTTAGTGGTATGCTAAAAAGAAAAATCTTTTGTTTAGGCAGCAAATTAATAATGATTACATGTTAAATAATTTTTTACCAGGTTTATTGCTTAAAGTAGGTTTCATTCTGTGAATTTGCACAATCAGTGCAAAAGAGAAATTAAAAAAAAAAAAAACAAAACAAAACACAAAACCACTGGTTTTAAGTATCTGAAGTGATTCAACTCCCACTATTTTGAAAATCTTCCATGTCAGAAACTTTGTGAGAGGTGTTTTGTGAGAGTGTGTTTGCTTTTCCTTAAGTGTCCCATTTCACCTTACTCTTTGTACTTAGTCTCTTAAAAATGTATTGATGGGATGAAACGTTTATTGCTGGAGAAGGAAGGACTCTGCTGTGTGAGGATGTGGGATATCTGTACATATTGATTGCTTCTTGTAAACTGGTTGCAAGTTGACAGTGTCTTCCTGATTAAATGAAATAATCCTATGAATGAAGATTTCTGTGTTTAGTCTACATCAGATCTGTATTGTGCTGTGGTAAATAGAAAATGTGTTGTAGTGGAAGTGGTGACTACTCATTCTGCTTTAGGAAGAAAACACCGGGTTTATCTGTAGTAATATAAAAACTGCTTGTGAATGATCTACTTTCACTAAGTGGTTTTGTTTGCAGAGCTATTTTCTTTTAGCTCTAAATTCTGTGTTTTAAGAATATGAAAACGTAGTGGAAAAGTAAAAAGCAAAACAATATAAAGTAAGTTCTGAATGTCTTGTAATTTTTTTATACAAAACAAACAAGAATTCCTGAAAAGCAGTGTAAAAGCTTCACTTCTTGCAATATAAAAACTATTTAGTATAAAAACTACTGAGTTTACTCTACCCTTCAGTTTGCAATGAAATTCATACTTTAAAGAAAAAAGGTACTTTTCTTGACTATTTCCGTAATTGAAAGCTGTTTCATATTTTTTTTTTGAACATGTATACATTTATATTGTGGTCAATGAGCTTCATTACAAAGATTGTTACATAGACAATACGCTTCTGACCAAAAATTCAGATTTCTATTTCTAGGTGTTAATGGACCATAAGGTAGGAAAGTGTTGACCAGGCATTGGTTCTGTATAGCCAGGGTATTAAAGGTTTCAGTACTTCCATTAGAGTGTGATGCAAATACTTCTTTTGCTGCTGCACGCCTTCAAACTCAGATATGTTCCAACATGTGTGAATTAGTATTGACGCAGATTTTGGGAGTCTGTTAGGTGACAGATCTTAAGGTAGCAGAATCAGAGAATATCCTGAGTTGAAAAGGACCCGCAAGGATCATATAGTTCAACTCCTGGCTCCGTGCAGGGCCACCCGAAAATCAAAACCTTACGTATTTATTTATCTTAAAGGGAGTTACTACAGTACCATTCTCAACAAGTTGTTGCTAAGAACGACAAAACAGTAAATAAAACTGGAATACTTAGACAAAGATTTTAGTGTTGATGCTCCTTGTGCCTTTTCCCTTATCTCTGGTTTATTTACGTATGCATTTAGGTACATTTACGCTGTTTGTTTGAACTCCTCAAATGTAAACGCAAATACGTTAATCTGTGTATTCCATTTATAGTCCCATGTGATTTCTCATTCTCTTGATAAAAAGAAAGCAGAGTAATGTTAACAACATTTTTTCACACAAAGTAATATTACCAATGTATTTTCACAGACTGGCTGAGGCTGGCAGGGCCCTCTGGGTCCATCTGCTCCAACTCCTGCCCTGGCAGGGATGCCCAGAGCAGGGTGCCCAGGCCCATGTCCAGGTGGCTTTTGAGTACCTCCAGTGAGGGAAGTTCCACAGCATCTCTGGGCAACCTGTGCCACTGCTGAGTCACCTGCACAGTTTTTGTTTGTTTGCTTGTTTGTTTTTAAATAAAAAATAATTACGTTCATGTGGAACCTCCTGTGTTTCATCTGACCATCACTGGAAGGAATCTGTCTATGCTTTTGCACCTTCCCTCCAAATATTTGTATACGTTGCTGAGATCCTTTTGAGATTTTTTTTCTCCAGACTAAACAATCCCAGCCTCTCAGCCTTTCCTTATATGAAAGATGGTTTAGTCCCTCAGTGAACCTAGTGGCCCTTCACTGGGCACTCTCCAGCACCTCTGTATCTTGTTGTGTTGACACAGTACTTCAGGTGTTGCCTCACCAGTGCTGAATAGAGGGGAAAGACCACCTCTTCTGACCTGCTGGTGACTTCTCCTAATGCAGCTCAGGGTGCCATCAGCTTTCTTTGCCACAAGGCCACAACAGTGATTCATGATAACTTGCTGTCTGCTGGGATCCCCAGGTCCACTTCTGTGAAGCTGCTTTCCAGCTTGTTGGCCCCCAACATGTGTTGATGCATGTGGCTGGTCCTCTCTAAGTGCAGGACTCCGCACTTCCTGTTGAACTGCAAAACTTCTGTCAGCCTTTTCCTCCACCCTATCGAGGTCACTCCATAAGGCAGCACTGCCCTGTGACGTACCAGCCACTCCTCCCGGTTTTGTGTGATATGCAAACTTGCTGAGGATACATCCCATCAAGTCATTAAGGAAGATGTTGAACAGTGGTGGACCCAGTACTAGCCCCTGGGGTACACTGCCAGGTAGTGATCTCCAACTAGACTTCATGTTCATGATCACAACCAGCTGGGTATGGCCATTGAGCTATTTTTTATTTTTATTTTTTTCCTTCAGTAAAACTACTTGAACCTTGGAAGCTTGAGCATAGAGAGTTTCTGTTTACAGTTATTCTAAGGTTTTATTTTTCTAGAGACAGAAGGATTGATAGTACATCGTATTTTTAAAAACCTCAGAACAAAGTCTTATTTCGCTATATTAGTATGTCTGCCAGTAGAATTCAGGTTAGAAGCTTCTCCTTAAAAGCAGTTTACTGTTAGTATATAAATAAAGTAGAGTTTACTTTTGCAGGTAGGTAGCAACTGAGTCACATGGTCAACTTCCTGTTTTACAGCTGTATGTCTTGGAAGTTTCTTTACTGAAACTGAAAGCCAAAGATACAACTACACACACAAGTTATGTTATTCATGCAGGTGAGCCTGCTATCCTAGTCAAAGGATGAGCGTGAATAAAAGTATGTGTATGTGAGTATTCCAGTGGTTTTAGAGTTTTTATAATGTTGGTTCTCACTAAAGATAAATACAACTGTGAAACTGCACTTACCCTTCATCTCAAGTAATAAGATAAATTCCGGTAAAGCAGAAAATGCTGCTGAGTGCCTAAGTTATGAAGGAGAGCACTAATTTGTTCTTTTCAGATGTATTCTGATCAGCTATCCAAATAGACACAGTTTAGTAACCGTTCATCATCTAAAAACTGTTTATTTTTAAATCTATGATATAAATAAGACTACCACAAATATATTCTGAGCTCAAGATCTCATTTAAAGGAGTTGTTAAATTTTCTTATACAGAGAGGATAATTTCAGGGTAATATTCAGCAAGCAATAGTGCTTTTAGCATCCCTTTTCTCTTGTGAATTACAGAAAGGAAATACCTGCAATCTTTAATTTTTTTTTCTCTTTTTTTTTTTTTTGTTTTTGCTTTAGGAAGATGATCCTCCTTGTCCTGAATATCTTGAGCTCTCAATGACGAGCTGAAGCAAGAAAAACTGAAAGCTATTTCTGAATCCCTGGATATACAACTTAAACTTACAGGAACATTTCCATAATGAAAACCACATACAATTACCTTAATAATTGCAGAAGGATGAAAGGAAAGTTATGATGGCAAAAAACAAAGAGCCACGTCCCCCGTCTTATGCTGTTAGTGTTGTTGGACTGTCTGGAACTGAAAAGGATAAAGGTAACTGTGGAGTTGGAAAGTCGTGTTTGTGCAATAGATTTGTTCGTTCAAAAGCAGATGAATATTATCCCGAGCATACCTCTGTGCTTAGCACAATTGACTTTGGAGGAAGAGTTGTTAACAATGATCACTTTTTGTACTGGGGTGACGTAACGCAAAGCGGTGAGGATGGAGTTGAGTGCAGAATTCACGTAATTGAACAGACTGAGTTCATTGACGATCAGACTTTCTTGCCTCACAGGAGTACAAACTTACAACCGTACATAAAACGTGCAGCTGCCTCCAAACTACAGTCAGCAGAAAAATTAATGTACATTTGCACAGATCAGCTAGGCTTGGAGCAAGACTTCGAGCAAAAACAAATGCCTGAAGGGAAATTAAGCATAGATGGCTTTTTACTGTGCATTGACGTAAGCCAAGGATGCAATAGGAAGTTTGATGATCAACTTAAATTTGTGAATAATCTCTATATTCAGCTATCAAAATCTAAAAAACCCATAATAATAGCTGCAACAAAATGCGATGAATGTGTGGATCATTATCTACGAGAGGTTCAGGCATTTGCTTCAAATAAGAAAAACCTTGTGGTAGTGGAAACATCGGCAAGATTCAATGTCAACATTGAAACTTGTTTTACTGCACTGGTGCAAATGATGGATAAAACTCGTGGTAAACCTAAAATAATCCCCTATCTGGATGCGTATAAAACTCAAAGACAGCTGGTTGTTACAGCAACAGACAAGTTTGAAAAACTTGTCCAAACTGTGAGAGACTATCATGCAACTTGGAAGACTGTTAGTAATAAACTGAAAAACCACCCAGATTATGAAGAGTACATAAATTTGGAAGGAACCAAAAAGGCCAGAAATACATTTTCGAAACACATAGAACAGCTTAAACAGGAACATATTAGAAAAAGAAAAGAAGAATACATTAATGCATTGCCGAGAGCTCTTAATACTCTTCTGTCAAATCTTGATGAGATTGAACATTTGAGCTGGTCAGAAGCCTTGAAGTTAATAGAGAAAAGGCCTGACTTCCAGTCCTGTTTTGTAGTGCTGGAGAAAACACCCTGGGATGAAACTGACCATATAGATAAAGTGAATGACAGAAGGATTCCATTTGACCTTCTCACTACACTAGAGGCAGAAAAAGTTTATCAAAACCATGTGCAGCATCTTATATCTGAAAAAAGGAGGGTTGAAATGAAGGAGAAGTTCAAAAAAACTCTAGAGAAAATCCAGTTCATTTCACCTGGACAGCCATGGGAAGAAGTTATATGTTTTGTAATGGAGGATGAGGCATTCAAATACATCACCGATGCAGATAGTAAGGAAGTGTATGGTAGGCATCAGAGGGAGATTGTCGAAAAAGCCAAAGAGGAGTTTCAGGAAATGCTTTTTGAACATTCAGAGCTGTTTTATGACCTGGATCTTAATGCAACGCCAAGTTCAGATAAGATGAGTGAAATTCATGCAGTTCTGAGTGAAGAGCCTAGATACAAAGCTTTACAGAAACTTGCACCTGATAGGGAATCTCTTCTGCTTAAACACATAGGATTTGTTTATCACCCAACTAAAGAAACTTGTCTCAGTGGCCAAAATTGCATGGACATTAAAGTAGAGCAGTTACTTGCCAACAGTCTTCTGCAGCTAGACCATGGCCGTTCAAATTTATACCATGATAGTGCCAACATAGATAAAGTTAATCTTTTCATTTTGGGCAAAGATGGCCTTGCACAAGAATTAGCAAATGAAATTCGGACACAATCCACTGATGATGAATATGCATTAGATGGAAAAATATATGAACTAGACCTTAGGCCAGTTGACGCAAAATCCCCATACCTCTTGACTCAGTTGTGGACCTCTACCTTCAAACCACATGGTTGTTTCTGTGTGTTTAACTCTATTGAATCACTGAATTTTATTGGGGATTGCATTGCAAAAATAAGAGCTGAAGCATCTCAGATAAGGAGAGACAAGTACATGGCTAATCTTCCATTTACATTAATTCTGGCTAATCAGAGGGACAGTGTTAGCAAGAATCTACCTATCCTGAGACATCAGGGACAGCAGCTGGCCAACAAATTACAGTGTCCTTTCGTAGATGTGCCTGCTGGTACATACCCACGCAAATTTAACGAGACCCAAATAAAGCAAGCTCTGAGGGGAGTACTGGAAGCAGTTAAACACCACTTTGATGTTGTAAGTCCCGTTCCCACCATTAAAGATCTGTCAGAGGCTGACTTGAGAATTGTGATGTGTGCTATGTGTGGTGATCCATTCAGTGTAGATCTCATTCTTTCACCCTTCCTTGACTCTCACTCCTGTAGTGCTGCTCAGGCTGGCCAGAACAATTCTTTGATGCTTGATAAAATAATAGGTGAAAAGAGGCGTCGAATACAAATAACGATATTGTCGTACCATTCTTCAATTGGTGTCAGGAAAGATGAGCTCGTTCATGGCTATATACTGGTCTATTCTGCAAAGCGAAAGGCATCCATGGGAATGCTTCGAGCATTTCTTTCTGAAGTTCAGGATACGATTCCTGTCCAGTTAGTGGCTGTTACAGATAGCCAGGCAGACTTTTTTGAGAATGAAGCCATCAAGGAGCTCATGACTGAAGGAGAACACATAGCAACAGAGATTACTGCGAAGTTTACAGCTTTATATTCATTATCTCAGTATCATCGACAAACTGAGGTCTTCACGTTGTTCTTCAGTGATGTATTAGAGAAGAAAAACATGATTGAAAGTTCTTACATGTCAGACAGCACAAGGGAAACAACACATACGAGTGAGGATGTTTTTTCAAGGTCTCCCAGAGGAGGTTCCCTTGACTATAATTATCCAGATTCAGAGGATGATGCTGAGGGGCCGCCACCTTACAGTCCAATTGGTGATGACGTAAGGTTACTCCCAACACCTAGTGACCGTTCAAAGTACCGGTTGGACTTGGAAGGAAACGAGTATCCTGTTCATAGTACACCACTCAATTGTCATGACCACGAACGCAACCATAAAGTGCCTCCCCCAATAAAACCGAAACCCCTTGTTCCGAGAACAAATGTGAAAAAACTGGATCCTAACCTCCTGAAAACGATTGAGGCAGGTATTGGTAAAAATCCCAGGAAGCAACCTTCTCGAGTGCCTACGGCACCGCCGGAAGATGTAGACCAGTCTGACAATTACGCTGAACCTATTGACACTATTTTCAAACATAAAGGCTTTGCAGATGATATCTACGCAGTTCCAGATGACAGTCAGAATCGCATTATTAAAGTTCGAAACTCAATGGCTGTAAATGCCCAGGGTGATGAAGAAAATGGATTTTCTGATAGAATGTCTAAAAGTCATGGGGAAAGAAGGCCTTCAAAGTACAAATACAAGTCTAAGACGCTGTTCAGCAAAGCTAAGTCTTACTATAGGAGAACACATTCGGATGCAAGCGATGATGAGGCTTTCACCACCTCTAAAACTAAAAGAAAAGGAAGACATCGTGGAAGTGAGGAAGACCCACTTCTTTCACCTGTTGAAACATGGAAGGGTGGCATAGATAACCCTGCTATTACATCAGATCAAGAATTGGATGATAAAAAAACAAAAAAGAAAACTCAAAAAGTAAAAGAAGATAAGAAGGTAAGTCAGTTGATTTGTGGTACGAACCACATGTATTTATGTGTACCTTGTTTTATTTATGCATCTAATGCATTGTAAGAAGGGAAAAGTCAAAATATACAAGAGATGCACCTTATTTTGAAAGAAATGCTATGAAATTTTGATGTAGCCTTGTTTCATTTTGTCCGAGATTTCTGCTTTGCTTGATCAGAACCAGCAGACTTGAGGGAATGAGCTGGGTTGTCTGCCTAATCAGTTGCTCGGCAAGTTCTTTTCACTTCTGTATGTACACGTGCAGTTTCACTTCCTTCTATGTGAGTAAGTGAAGGCAGAATTTGGTCTGCAAATCCTACCTTGTTAATCATGACATCTGTTAAAAAAAAATTCTTTATGAGTACATGGGTAGAACTGGTTCTTTCAGTTCTTGCAGTACTGGCTGTTGGAATGAAGTTAAGGGTTGGTGAATGAAAGGAGTGGTTTCTTTTTCATTCTTAGTTGCCTACTGAGAACCTGGAACTCGAAAACAAGGGCATCAAAAAGGAACTTTTTGTAGTGGTTTTTACTGGCTATGGCATTTTCCTAGTGTGGGCAAGCAAGTAATCAATTTGGAAACTGTGCTACCTGTACAGTTTTCTGTTTAAACAAAATAAAGGAAACAAAACACCTGTCTAGCATAGGTCTCTAAATAATGATATTGTTCTTGAAAAGTGTCTGTTCTGTTTTGATCTTTTTGCTTGATATTCACTTTAAAAAAAAATAATAAAAAAAAATGGTTATCTTCAAGTAGTGTTGTGGTTGTAGGTACTGAATGTATACTCTTCATAGGTCATATTTTAATTTCAGGCGAGCAGTCATTGTCCTGCTTTCTGTTTCTGTTTACATTGCATTGTTCAATTACGTATTTTCTTTCTTGTCTCAAAATAAGTTCTTTTTAATATTGTCTTAGGTAGCATTTAAAAAGCTTTCCTATTAGCTTTTATCTGGCTTTGGAATAGCATTTAGAAGAAAAGTTGTTCAAATAGAACATGGAGTTAAATTTTGCTGATGGGTTAAATTCTGAATCGCTCTTCTTAGTATGCAGCTGTGATTTGAATTACACATGACTGATTTAAAGGGTACTGAGTTTTCATAAGGCTTTCTAACACGAGCATAAATAATGTTGTCTTGTGGTTATAAAATCATACAGTTAACAATACTTTGAAGATATTGTCTTTGGGAAACAAATGTTTTTTAAAAAACTTTGAACAGATCTTACTCTGTAGAAATTTAAATATAGTGTTCATAATTCTGCTGCTGTCTCAGCGATGTTGAGTTTACAGAAAGTTCCTGGGACTTGGATATTTCTGTTTAAACCATGTAGACTGGGTGTCCTAGGATCTTCTCTTCTGGCATTGTGTCAGCAGCCCCCCTGCTGTCTTTACCAAGGCCTCTGCTGGTGCTTGGCCTGTTCAGGGTCAGATGGAGTCAGAAGTTTCAGACTGTTCTATTTTTTTTTTTTTGTAGTGGGTAAGAATTTAAGAGTGCAAGAGTAGTTTCGAGTTTTCTGTAGCACATACCTCTTGCTTTTTTTCTGAACTTGCAATGTGTGGTCCAGGGCTGTTGCTCTTATGTCTAATAGCAGAAGTACAAATTATTGTAGTGATGGAGGAAGCAAATTTATCCTGGTAGCTAAAATGCTCGTAAGTATTCAGAAAGTCTAAGAATGTTGAATGCCTAATACTTTCAATAAGTAGGTTTTTTGTGTGTGTGTGTGTTGCGTTGATTTGCATTATGTTGAAGTGTAGTTTCATGTGAGATGTCATAGTTTGTAAGTAATATACTCCTTTTTTTAAAAAAAAAAAACTGTAGATTTCTTTTTGCAAGAGAAGCAGAATTTTATTAATTTTGCAACTTGCCATATTTTCGTGTGTTGTATTAGATGAGCAGTTAGCAGTCTGTAATTATAATGCCGGAAAAATTATTCAGATGATATTTTCCTTTCCTTCCTGTGTTACACAGCCCATGTGAGGAATATTTGTGTACCACTCTTAACAGATTACTTACTTTTTTTTTGAAAATTTTGACCCTGTGAATGTGAAAGGGATGAATGAAGATCTTGCACTACTTTCTGAATATTTCTTAAAGTTCTTATGATACCTTTTCTAAACAGTTCAGCTGTATGTAATGGTACCATGAGATAAAGTGTGGCTATTCTTGCTATGAACCTAGTGATTCTAAAATACAGGTATCTTATGAACTAATTGAATTTGTTTCAAAGTTCATTCAGAAGAAAAACTCAACCTGTTAAGTCTGATGACCTCATTGTCAAAGATTACAACTGCATGGGTAGGGTGGGAAGGAGGAAATGGGTTCTGTCAAACAATGGGGAAAAACAGCTGTTCCTTTTTACCAGCCCTAGTTTTACAAGTCTACTGTCTAGTATCATGGAATGTCCTGAGTTGGAAGGGACCCACAGGGATCACTGAGCCTGGCCCCTGGCTCCACACAGGACCACCCAAACCCTGTGTCTGAGAGCAGTGTCCAAAAGCTCCGGCAGCTTGGGGCCGTGCCCACTGCCCTGGGGAGCCTGTTCTGTGCCCACCACCCTGTGGCGCAGAACCTTTTCCTAACCCCTAGCCTGACCCTCCCCTGCCACAGCTCTGTGGTGTTCCCTCAGGTCCTGTCACTGTCCCCAGAGAGCAGAGCTCAGCGCCTGCCCCTCTGCTCCCCTGTGAGGGAGCTGTAGGCTGCCATGAGGCCTCTCCTCAGCCTCCTCTGTTCTGGGCTGAACAAGCGAGGGACCTCAGCTGCTGCTCATATGCCTTGCCCTCTGGACCCCCAGTGCTCAAGGTGAGCCTGCACAGCGCAGAGCAGACTGGAACAATCCCTGCCCTCACCCGGATGGCAGTGCTGGGCCCAATGCACTCCAGGGCATGGTTGTCCTTTTGGGCTGCCAGGGCACGCTGCTGGCTCACATTCAACTTGCCATCACCCAGAACCCCCAGATCTCGTTCTGCAGGGCTGCTCTCTTTTGTGATCTGTCACCTCCAAACAAGTAAACAGAATGTGGCTGCTTCTGAGTTTTGGAAGACAAAGGTTTTGTAATTCCCCCTGAACTTACATTTTTGTATGTAGGATGGCTGTACCTGTGGATAGTATTGCAAACACCATCGTATCTGATGGGTCGCACCTGCTTTTTCTTAGCTGCAGTTATGGTCACTTTGGGACCCTTTGGCCCATTCTTGTCCTTGGTAATCTCCAGCTATTGGCTGTATAGTACAGATGGTAGTTATGCTGTGCATGATTTTCCTGTTGGGCTATGACTTTCCCCCCGATGTTGCTGAACATTGTCCTTTTGCCACAGTAATTTCATGTCACAATCAACTGCCTTACTGAAGTCCGGATTGGCAAAACCACCTGGTAACTGTGTTTTCTTTGCCTCAAGAAAAGTAAATGTTTTCAGTGGAGAAGGTTGGATCAGCCGATTGTAATCTGACTTATGATATGCTCACCTTCATCCTATTTTATTACCTATTAGAGTTATTAGCATGTTTCCAAATATTCTGAAAAAATTGTTATCAACGTTTGCAAGGCTATACAGAACAAGTAGGCTGTTAACCTTTTTCTGGTAGAATGAAGAGGTGAAGAGAGAAGAAAGAAAGCCGGCTGGCTTTCAGAGCCATATGACCCTGCAGCCGGGTTGATGTGAGCTGTGTGCGCATCTCACATGTAGGGTAATGCTCTGCTTGAAAGCTTTCAGGTGCAGGTTGTCAGACCAGCATTCACAACCCTGGGAATGCCAGGCACAGAGTGCGGTGTTTGTATGCAGCTTTGCCTCAGCTATTTCTGCCTTGCCTAGTTAGACCTCTCCAGCTGAGATGTGTACCTCTGCTCATGCATCTCTTTTTCAAATAGTGCAGGTAGGAACTTCTAGTATATGCTTACCTCAGTTAGAATCATTACTGCTCTAATGCTGAGGTCTAGTACTGGGTGTTGGTCCACACCAGTCTCTTGGGAAGCAGCAGCCTTGCCGGCCATGCGGTGAACTAATTGTGTTCAGTTGATGAGTTTGGATGTACAGAGCGACACAGAAAAAGCAGAAAATGTCTGGACACAAAAGGAGAGTGAGCACTTCTAGATGCTGCAGGAATCCTTCTTACCTCTCAGACAGAAGGAACATGTGCACAATAATCCCAAGCTGCAGTAAGTGGGAGGTTTGTGCCGTGATACCATCAACGTATAAGGCCCAAACCTCAGTGTTCCTTGGTTTTCATGGTTCTCACCGTGTCCTTCTCATGCATAGACAAGTTTGGTAGAAACCATGTATTTTGTAGTGTATCAGTTGTTGATTTATCAGTATTAGTATTTATCAATTATTATTTGGCAATTAAATCATTAAAAATTATTAGTTTGACCCTAGCCTTAACCTAGTACTTCTAACTTCGGTCGGGTATGGAGACCTCCAGCTGCTCCCTGGCATTGCGGTCAGTACCCTTACTACTCATTGTTGCTGTGGAACTCATGAGTCTTAAAAACTCACCCGACTTGTTTAGTGCTCTTAGATTTGTGAGCCCTTAGAGGTATGTTTGGTACCTAATTCAGGCTGTATACTCTTCCATCTCATAAAGTATGTTTGTGATTTTTTGTGTATGTTTTTTTTCCCTTTTCCCTCCCTCACGTATGAGGCACAGCAGACATCCTGAGTAAATTTCTGCAAATGGGAGGGCAAATCCTCATCTTGAGATTCTGCAGACCTCTTGCCTTGTTAACTTTCCAACAAATATTTGCAAATTTTAAGTTTTCAAGAAATATTGTTTTGTAATATGTTTGTAAAAGTAGGAATAAAGTTAGTATGAGTATATTTTACTTTATTCTATGGATCAAATTATCTGAAATGCTCTGAAAACAAATCCTAACTATAGAGGTTTCCTGAAAAATAGGAAATTAACTGTATGTTTTCTTTGACCACTAGTAAATAGTTTTATTATTCAAGGTCAGATCATATTTTGTTTCTTTTGGTTTTTATTTTTTGTTTTTGTGTATATCTGGAGTTTCCAACTGTATTGATAAATTAAGTATGAAATATATAATTTTAAAGCCTTGTGCCTTGTAAACTTGTTTACGGGCAACATTGAACAAGGAGGATTGTGTGGTACTTTCTTGTTTCCCCTTACACGGATTGTGAGAGGCCTTTTCCTTTAAATTCATCTGAAAGCTTGTCTTTCAGCAAGAAAAATCCAGTGGCACCTAGATGAATTCTCATATACCTTACTCTGGTGATGGAGGTAGTACAGGTTTGACATCTATTTTCCATGTTTAAACTTGTTAGCTCTCATTATAATTTCAAAACCACATGAAATTTTATGTTGAAACTATTACTGAAAAGTGTCAGGAGCTGTGTAGTCTGTATTCGTTGATCTCAGTTTTCGTGAGATGATAGTAAAATTGTGACAAATAGGAGACTGACTGGTATTGTGTAAATTCAACGGTTGATTCAGCAAACTATAGTCTACTTCAGACTGAAATGTATAGTGAAAGATCCTTCTTTTTTTTTTCCCCCAAGGAGTAAAAGGAAAATCCAAGTCTGCACTTCCAGTTTTCATCAGCTCAGATTCAGCACTGTTAAAATACGTGTTTGGAGCCATATGCCTTCCTGGGCCGCTGTAGCTTAAGGCTTAGTGTAACAAGCTTGAACGTCAAACTGGCATAAAGCATGGAGAGAAGAAATACAGGGCATGTGAGGGACCATCATCTGCATGCTTCATGTGTTGTATAGCTTCTGAAGAGCTGGCCATGAATTAGAAATTACAGGTACTTTATTAAGCCTATGAAGTGAATGTTCCTCATGGTACCTGGTTTCATGAACTATTTTAATAGTTCTGAAAATATTGACTCTGCCCTCTGTGACCTTAGGGCTGACTGCAAATGAAGCAGGCAGAGAATTTCCTTTGTATTAAAAGTAGCAGTTAAGTGTGTGGGAGGTACAGGAGGGGTGGCTGAACTTCCCCTTGGATAAACAGATGATGATGGAATTCTGGTGGGAAGGAGGTGAGAGGGGAAAAAAGAGGAGGACCTCTTTGGCAGAGAGGACTTGCCAGAGTGAGCAGCCCTTCAGCAGAAGGGGTTTGATCGCTGAGTTTGGGCAGCTTGTTTTCTAAGTTAATTTTGCCAAGTAGTATTTCAGTGTGTTGTATGCTCAAGGCTCACAGGCAGCTGATAGCTCAGACTAGTTTCTCTGTGAGATGAACAGTACTGAGCTGCTTCCCTGGTGCCTACAGTCGAGGCACTGAGTATATTTTAAATCTACATTTTCATGTTTGTATGCTTTCTGTAGTAATAATTCCCATTTTGAAGTTGAGAATTGGATGCTATGTGGTGCTAGAATAAATGTTTTCACGTTCAGCTTGTCTTCTGTTGGGAGGACTCCAGGTAGACTTTGGAATACACTTGCTTTTGTGACTAAACTACTGGGATTAAAGCAGCACTGTACATAAATGGTTTTGATATCAGCAGCCCAAGAAAAGTTTGGAACTCTCAGAATTGGAATGCCTTCTTGCCAAAATACAAGGATCAGTTTGGTGTTTGTCATTAACCTCTGTTAGAGGATGAAGAGCAGTTGTCTTGATAGGCCTTTGGCAAGAAGCAAGTGATGGAGATGGTGAAGAACTCAATACAGTAATAAATCGTAACAAGTCAAATTGGTACGAAAACAGGATTTCAGGTTTATGGTGTTGGGCTCCTATGGTGTTTTAATTGCCAACATTAAACAAAGACATATGAAACAGTGGTCTGAGTTTTTTTCTAGGATTAGCTAACGCAGCTTTTTTTGCCAGTTCTTGTCTTCTCTGGCTTGGTCCCTGTTCTTTTTTGTTATGATTTAGGAGAACATGCAGAGCATTCAGACTGTGCCTAGCTTGGTGCTCACAGGGCTCAGTGCTGAGTGACTGCTGTGTGGGGGCGAGTGGGTGTGTTTGGCTAAGATGTCTGTTGGGCTAAAAGGAACTGACAAAACCATAGTCTCTCCACCAAAATGTAAAAATGTTGGCAGTGGTTCAGCTTTTTCAGGTGCTGTTTAACAAACTGAGTAGTTTAATCTTTAATGGTGTTCTTTCCTAATGTTCTTATGTTTGAAAACTTTTAAAAATTGATTTTACACAGAAAAATGTATGCTAGTGGCTAGCTGATTCAAAACTTCCGGGAGGCTCAGGGGAGAGCTTATTGCTCTCTGCAGCTGCAGGTGGGGGTCGGCCTCTTCTCACAGTTAACAGTGATAGGATGAGAGGTGACGGCCTCAAGATGCACCAGGGGAGGTTCAGGTTGGATGTTAGGGAAAACTTATCTGAGAGAGTGGTCAGGCATTGGAACAGGCTGCCCGGGGAGGTGGTGGAGTCTCCTTCTCTGTGGGTGTTCAAGAAACGTGTAGATGTGGCACTTAGGGACATGGTTTAGTGGGCATGGTGGTGTTGGGCTGATGGTTGGACTAGGTGATCTTAGAGGTCTTTTCCAACCCTTATGATTCTAGGATTCTATGATAAGATGGATGGATCAGAAAAGCTGACTGCTCTTTTCTTAGAGTTGAGAAGAGGGATTAAAAATAGTTTTTAATAATGCTTATTTTGGTTGGAAATTAGAGCTCTACTTTTTCCGAAGTCGGCTGAAGAGTTGCATGTCTTTCTGTTGAGAAGATGTTCCTAAGAAGTCTAGACATGCAACTGGAGGGAAATGTGAATGTCAAATCAGGGAATAACTGTTGTTTGATTACATTAAAGTTGTGTTTTAATTTGAAGCTGTGTTGTTGTGCAGATTGTGCAGATTGTGTTGTTTGAACGAAAGAGTTCAGAAAGATTTCATTTATGCTGTCATCAGAGATTTTCCCCGCTCTCTGCACCAAAAGACAGGAAAATCATGGGAGAGATATTTTAGTACATATATGACAGTAGAGAGAGGAAATACAGTAAGGTGATGAGCCCTACAACCCTACAACAGTGGTTTTACCTACTCTCTACTTTTGGATAAGCTTGAAAAGGACTTCAGGTTATGGCTTTCTTTTTTATTTTTCCTTTGTACTGTTATTCTTTCTCCTAATTTTATTTAAATTCTCAGTAAAATCCTAGTTTCTTATTTCACTAACAGGTGGCTTTCCACTCTTAACAAAATTTGTTATGCCGATATTGGCCTTTATCAAAGAGACAGCCTGTTGCCATCCATTGTGTCTGAAATGCATAGTCTGAGTGTTGGTGAAACTCCATTTATTCTAAGATGGGGGTGTGCACTTGAACACCTTGAAAGAAAATTAACTTCGGTTTGTATTTGCTTTCTTCATTGCGTTAATGCACGGATCTCTAAAATGATCTTTCGGTCAGCATTTGACACAGGTGTTCACTTAGCTTTACATGTTCTTTAGCTTCGTCTTGGCCCTTTCAGTTTCTGCTCATCAGAACATATTTGTTGCCTAAGTAAATTAGATTTTGCCACTAAGGCAAATGGCCTGTGAACGGGGTCGGTGCTGGAGACTTGAAAGCAGGGGACTGCGGCAGGGAGAAGGAAAGAAGAGGCTGTTTGTAACCTGAGGGCAGGTACAGGAAGAACCAGTGATATCTTGTTCGAAATGAAGGAAAGTTGGTCAAAGAACTGACAATTTGTAAGAATGCTTTCAGATATTGTCTGCTTTAACCTTGAAAGCTTATCCTAAAGTTTTATTCAACTTGAAAAAAAGTTTTCAGTTAACATAAAACTTAGGGAGCAACAAATTTCTGGAGCAGTTTCTTTCTAATGTTTTGAAGAATTTGCTAATAAGTCTTTCTTCTAAGAGCTAACACTTTTATAGAAAGCTGAAATCTGAAAGATAAACCAAAGCTTTTGTTAGCCTTTTGTTACTGCAGTCAGTCACAGGTACTCCTCTGCCAGTTTCAAGAAGCAGAAGTTGTCCCAGTCCACGTAAAAAGCCTTATGTGTTAATTAGGCTGTTGAAAGGCTTTGATTAACAGATCTTATTATCAGTTGCTGGAGAAGTTCCCCAGTGCGGCAAGGTGATGGCTGGAGAAATGTTGCCGTAGAGTTACACTTCAGTTCATTACTTCTCAGTGAGCCAGTCAGTGATGGATATTTAACTTTCTAAGGTGAAGTTCTAGGTAGTCTGTAAATAAAGCTGATGGTGTGAAAATCTAGAGGTTAACCCTTGCCTTTGCCCAAAGAAATGGCAATTCAAGACTTCCTGGGTGTGAAACCTGGGAACTAAATGGTGGTATGTTTTGTCTTAGTAGTTGTATGAGATACAGTCCTATTGTAAGTTTTTTACTTTCAGTTTTTACTGTGCATAAAGTTCAGAAACAAAATGCTAGGTGTGATGATGATGTTCATTCAGTTCCCATGGTACAGCCAATTGACTGGCCACTTTTATGTGGCCATCTCTGAATATTTTATTGAACATTCAGAGGGGGAGCATGGTTTCTGATACAATACGGTTATTGTAATTGTATCCAAAGTGGACTCAGTGTTCAGCTGTGAAAAGTCCCTCCTGGAGGAGGCTGGGGGGGCTGTGGAGGGAAACAAGCAACAAAACTCGATGTGAAACTCCCAGTCTTAATTGTACTTCGTGTAGATTCCTCTGTGAATGTTGCTGGAAGTTGATGTGCATGATACAAAAATGATCATATCTTTTAGAAACAATCGGAGTGCTGCATGTCTAGTGTATGCTGTTGTAAAAGTACATTCATTTCTACTCAGTTTGCTTTAGAGGATTTTTAAGGTCTGATGGATGTGTGATTGTGCTTGCAATATGAGTTGGTTACAATGTTACTTGAATGTTACTTAAATAAGTGTTACTTAAATAACTCTCTTTTCTTGTACCAGAAAAAGAAACCTACTAAGATAATCAATCCTCCAATAATCAATCCTCCAATCCGTAGAAACTGGGAAAGTAATTACTTTGGGATGCCCCTGCAGGACCTGGTTACTTCAGAGAAACCCATACCTCTGTTTGTTGAAAAATGTGTGCAGTTCATTGAAGATACAGGTAAGTCAGGAAAATTACTGCAGGAAAACTTTCCTACTTGCATACTAAGCAATGCCTCTCATTTTCTGTTTTGAAGCACTCTTAGAATTTTATCCCAGAAATAAATACTTCATCGTGGGAAAAGCACATTTTAAAAATAGATGATGTTCTCTACATTTTATGTCTAATATTTGATTTTCTTTTTTGTTCATTTACATGAGTATTTCAGTTGTTACTGACAAACATTTGAAATTTGTTTCCTGAAAAATACTTTATTGTCTAATGCCAGCAGTGTTCCAATCTTGCATGTCTGACTGTTGCCACTGTATTTTATGTAATGTATTAAGAAGCTCTGAAATCTACTTTTTCCGGTTGCAGAAAACAGATACTTCATATGGTTTAATTACTCAACTCATTTATTTATTTATTTTTTCTTTCTTTCTTTTTTTTTTTTTTGT